>JAVQJL010028926.1:0-12780 GCA_036024295.1 Nannoperca obscura
AAGGGTGGTGGTGGGGGGGGGGGGGGGGGGGTGACAATAAATTTTAAATTCCACCGAGAGTTTGAATAGGGAAACCGACAAAGAAAGAGAGCGTGGCTAAATGTGGGCTCCCCGATGAGACAGAACGAGTTTTAGAGAAAAGAAAATGGGAGCGATGAAAAGAGAGAGAGACTTTATCTAAATGTGTCTCTCCCCAGTGAGTGGGCTCGGAGACCAGGGGAGCTGTCCTTGGTTCTGAATAAGCCTTTGGCAGAGAACCAAGTCAAGCAGTTAGCATTGAGCACATCGCACGGAGCTGAAGGCTCCCACACTACCTCTCTGTCATTGTCTCTCTTTTCATCTGTCTCCCTCCATTTCTTTCACCCCCCCACCACCCATCACCCCGTCTGTGTTTGTCGTACAGAGGTGACACAAGTAGTTAGTGCAGCATACAGAATGCACCTGAAGGCAACAAAGCACCTCTCTCTATCTGGTTAAGTAGATATTTATTTGGTGCTGTAAGGCTACTTTACACAGGGGTGTATCATTATCTTGACCAAATACTTTTGTGTTGCACAAAAACAAGTTGAGCTTGAAGGTTTATTCTTGACCTTGAAAAAGAAAAAAACATTTCCCAAAACAAGTTCCATTTACTTTGTCTTCCTGAAGCTTTCCACCACATCCCGTGGCCTTTCTCAGAGGATGGAGTTGCTCTGTTGTCATGGAGATAGTTATGTTGTGTCATTACGTCGTGAGATGTGCTCCAAAGCTATAAAAACATAAAGTTAGTGGAAATCCTTGATCTGTATTAAAAAAACATACCAACTGAAATAAATGACTATAAAAGAAGCAAATAATTAATCATTAAATAATTAAATAAAACCTTTACCAAAAAAAAAAAAGGTTGATTTGTCTTGAATATAAACTTAAAGAACAAATGCAGAATGGTGCTGCCGAGAGGTGCAGTGAGTGCTTACAGTAAACTCTTTATTTGTGAAATGTTGACAAGAAACGTCATGGATGCATCTTTTAGGTTTCTGTATACATATTGTTTAAAGAATGTATGCTGAATCTGATTACCTTGTGTCACATTCATTTTCTACATTTCAATGGAAGCACTGCACGGAGGAAGGGGGTGAGGAGGAAAGGAAGAAAAACACAGCCATGAACCTGTTGAAGGAACAGATGTAAAGAGTTAGATAAGAAGGTCTACATCAGTCTCATGTCTGTGTGGTTAGCTTAGCTTAGCATACAAACTGAAAAGGAGCGGGATGAGGGGAAGCTATCCTGGCTCAAACTACCAGCACCTATCAAGCTCATGTTGGATCTTGTTGGTTAAATCTTTACCGAAGGTTCAAAGAAGAGAATGTTTCTCTTACTGTCATCAAATCCCCAAAATATCAAAGCCAACAAAGGTTACAGCTGAAGACATACATGTAAAAGAAAGCTCACATACAGTTCATTTTCTAAAACAGCTGGACACTATTTTTCTTTATTAACAGGAGGAAATGCATTTGTTGAGGACAGTGGAGGAATAGAATATTCCAGACTTTGGATATACACACAACACTTAAAGTAGGATACATTTGCTGTTGGTTGTGAACTTTACATGAGATTTGGTGACAAAAAGACAAAATATGAGCAGACCTACACATCAAAAACAACTTGAAATAGGTAGAAACTGACAAAAACTTTCAACATTCAACAGCATGCCTTCAAACTGTTCCCAGACACATAAAAAAGGACTATTAGTTCCTCCCTGAGTATAATCCAAACTGTCTCTTTAGGTGTCTTGGTAAAGGCCACCTGGAAC
Organism: Nannoperca obscura; assembly: GCA_036024295.1. NCBI lineage: Eukaryota > Metazoa > Chordata > Actinopteri > Centrarchiformes > Percichthyidae > Nannoperca > Nannoperca obscura. The sequence goes on from JAVQJL010028926.1 coordinate 1,793, forward strand.
AGTAATATACTAAACATTTGCAACTCCCTCCTCGTGTGATAAAACATCTTTTGCAGCTTGGATGATGTATCTTTATATTCGTGATAGCTTATTACAGAAACAGTCACAATACTGTTTCAAACAGGCAACATGCATGTGTCGTGCTGCTTTAGCAGAACCCCTGCTCGCTCAGTCTACATTTTATTAAAGCACGAAGCTTTGATGCTTCTGATCTGCACTCATAATGGAAATCTAATAGATACAGTACAGCATTATAAGTACTTAGATAGCAGATTGTCAAAAGTCTAACTGAATTATTATACAAGAAGAAAGCTCAGTTCTACTTTCAGAAGAGGAAATTAAAGAAAACTATCTCTGGATTATGGGGGTATCCTGTATGCTCGTGCTGAAGTCAGTTACAGGATAGCTTCACAACAAGAGCCAGGCGCCCAAATGAACACTGTTTCATTTCTCCTGTCTCACAACAACATCCACAGCCACGCTATTTAAATTACCAAGAAATGTAACATCCTTGTTCGAGTGAACAATGACACAAGCAGGTTCGTTTTAAAACATCCTCAAACTGACTCTGAACTGGCTTCTTTCTGGTACAATGCATCTTACTACAGTTCTGAAGTTGGAGAACCGAAATGCTCCACTAAGTTCCCCAACTAGCTGCTAACTGTGCCTGTCGGTTTGGTGCTGGGAACATGTACTGTGGGTTTGTCAAAGCCGACTGCTGCAGCAAACAAGTTGGTTAAAAGCGCTGAGGGTGAACCAAATCTTCAGCACTTGTTTTTCCCTGCTGTGCACCATGCATTGTGACAAATGCATACAAATATTGATTAACTTTTTTCAGGAAACCACCAGGCTCTTTGTGATCATGTTAAAGGGAACAGGATCAGGTTGACTGATCAAACGTCCTCAGCTCTGGTTCAGCATGTCCTCACTTCAGACACGTGTTTGGGACTCTTGGCTGCTAAATGTGCCCGGGACATGCAAGGAGATGGTGGTGGTGGCTGAGTCTGTCTGTGGTGACAGAGCAGGAGAGGAAGGTGGGGGGAGAAAAAGGGACTAGAGGAAGAGAGCGCAAGGATAAACATTACAAAGGCTTGTGTTGGGGGTGTTCTAACTTGTTTATTTGAACCACACAGCTTCCTGTTTATGCATGGATTCACATTTTGTCTTTGCCTCTGCTGCTTCTGTTACCAGTGTTGACAAAGGCAGCCAAAGCTCGAACATATGTCGGGCCTTACCATAAAACATTTAACAGCGCTGTAAAAAATGGTTTCAAGGTTCGACTTTGTCGCTGCATGCCTCTGTCAGCGTCTGCCACATCTCTGTCCCATCCAGCTGTCTCTTCAACTGTCCATCCATCCATCAGCCCGGGTGAATAAGATGAAGATATAATGTTCAGAAGTAACCTTATTGAAGGAAAAGGGCAGCTGGCAAAACAAAGACATTGCCGGGCTCATGTTTCCTGTAATAGTGGCGGTCGCTTCAGCCAAAGCTGTGGCCGTAATTCAGTGCTAATATTTCTGCGCCATTCATATTAGCCAACCTCGCCAATATTTTAGCAATCATATTAACCTTGCCAGCCAATATTTTAGCCACGTTGCATCTGTTCATTGTCCCAACATTTGAATTCCTGTCTGCCCTGCCTCCTTCCTGCCCCCTACACCAGCCAAAGCATCGTTTTATAGCCAGGAACAGTAAATTACCAGAAGTAGCCTTTCCTTCATTTCAGTGAGCATTTTTTAGACAAGTGAGCAATGTCTTTGAATCTCTCCAAAATATTATTTCAAGGTTTTTGGGTGGATTTTTCATATTCTGTCTGAAGCCTCAACAGGAAAAGAGACGCCTTTAAAGTCCTCCTCCATAACAATAGGGCGGTTCATTCACTTCCAGGCTCAAGGAGGAATTGAGGGTTGTGAATGGGGCTGAGCTGAGCTCAAAGTATTTATTGCTACCCTTTCAAAGCCACTGTGGAGCTCAGCTTATATTTATTGCGTCTTCGTCTGGGAGGATTCTTGGTTTCACGTGTTAATTCAGAAAATATCTCAGCAAAAAGTTGATTTGATCCCCTCTTTAACTTTATTTCTACATTTGCAAGAAGCAGTCGATTGTCAGAACTGTTACGTACTGAGGTGGAAATCCGCTTTAATGATTTTGTATAATAACAAAATGATGAGGTATTTTTCCCAGCAGGTAGGCCCAAAACTTTTATGTCAAATGCTGATGAAGGTCTGTGGTGACACACATTGAACTTGTTGAGCTGATTATTGGTATACTTTGAGTACCTGGGAATAAATGTATAAAATTAATCAAATGTTCAGCGTGTTCTTGGTTTCCTTTACAACTCGTGGCCTTCTCTGTAGCAGATGGAGTTTCCAGTTTCCATGAACATGATTTAGTTGTTACTACGTGACCAAAGTATAGATAAATAGAAGGAGGGGATGTGAATGGCCCCCTTGATTTCTTATACTGACAACACAACATAAGACCAAGAGGGAGACTTCAATTCATCAGGAACCATCAGAAGCCTTCCATTGTGACTCTTTTATTTAGATGACCTGATGAAACAAAGACAAGAAGTCTGTATCTCTCTTACATAGTTCTATCTGGTTCTTCCCTTTCTCTGCAGTGTACCTCAGACAATCTCATGAAAATGTCTTATTTTCTTTGTTTATTAGCCTTTTCCTTAGAAATGATTCCATGAATTTGTTCCACAAACTAATTTCCTTCCTACCAATGTGACTGTAACCAGTCTACCTGTTTCCCAGTGTGTTGTCTCTGTAGTTGCTCCATCATGCTATACACACTCCTTTCTGACAGAATGAACAGTGGACATGCTTCTTTTCAAATGTGTTTCCAAAGAATCTTGCAAAGGATCCAACCAGATGTAGATTCTCTGTCATGGTCATGCGTAGGATTGAAATGCATAGGTGTGAGGTTTAAAGAATACTACTGTTATTATCCAATCAATTCTGAGTCCTGGTGAAAAAGTATATCCAAGTACATCAAATCGCATCCATGTGCAAGACATTAAAGTCAAAATAGACACAAGACCCAGAGATGTTGAACACCACAGCAGGATGTCCTAGTTCCAGTGCCCACGTTGATTTTGTCCAACTTACACATCACCCTCCAAGCTGACAGAGACGCTGTCCATCTTTTGTCTCCAGTTTAAAAAGCTACAGAATGTGAGTTTAAGGATGAACCTTCCCTTTAACGAATCATAGAAACAGTCAACACGTTGTTGTGGTGCTTGGGTGGATTCTGTCCCGTAATGAGCAGTTTGCAGTGTCTGTAACCTGCTGGGGAGACCAGACATCATTTATACCCGGGGCAAACAAGCCACACAGGCTCTGCTGCCAAAAGCACCATCCATTTAATAGAGACAAGTCAGAGAGAGGGCATCCTGCATACTGCCACACAGCCAGCACTGCACTGCAGAGCCCAGCAAACAGACTGGGGGGCGGGTTAATAAAGCCCATTTATTTGCAATGGTAATTAGTTATGAGTTTATCTGTGAGCAGTCCATCCCTTGTTTTAATATCAGATGTTTACGTGTGTTTGTTGTACTATAAAACTGAAAAGCTGTTCAGATTATAATGAGACAGTCAAGATGGAATAAATAAAGCCTTATGGAAACAAGTAATGGAGAAAAAACAGCATTTAAATCTGAAAATCAACTTGAGGGAATTTAATTAGTGACAGCTGCTGAATAATGCCGTTCTTATGTGGTTTTGTTTCGTCGACTCATGTCTCATGACTGCAAACATGCCATGGGAGAAGTGAAGCAAGCAGCTCTCTGTTCCCTCAAGGGTCAGCACTGTCAAGAAATCAAACCAAAACTGAACTCCATACAGATTAATGACGTTGTTCAAGGCCACAGAAGTTCACTAACATCAGTCTGATCATTTGGATTTAAATGCTGGTGTGCTCTCAGGCTCTTTTGGTAAAGATAAGGTGTAAATAAATACTTTAAATACTTCTTTTTACTTGTTTGCCTTCTGATTCCTTTGGAGAGGATGTTGTCTGGACACCTGGACTGATGCCCTGAACAGTCCCCTACTGTTACAGATGGTGTTTATCTGCAATCTTTTTCTTTTTTGGTATTGATAATTAGTTAAAACAAGTTGTCCTGTCTGTGACAGAATGATCACAGAACAAGGCCACGCCATACAGTACAGTCTCCTTGACACCAGAATTGCGTTGCACAGCTTCTCCTTTCACTCCAATTCATAGTGAGTCATCATAACACCAAACAGGCACAGGCGAGGAAAGAATCCTTTCTTTAGCCAACAAAAACACCATTTGTGTGGCTGAAGAACTCCACCATGTGCCTGTCTTTGTCATGAAAATAGCCTCTAAATGTTACTTCTCTGCTACGGTTACGCCGGGCAACTCCCAGGTGTGAAACTGAAGGGCATCACATGCTCTGCAAACATTCCCAACTAAATAAAAGTTGTTGTTTTTTTTCCTAAAAAGCACAATCTGTTTTAAGTGTGATATCAGGGTGAAACTCATTTCCACAGTGTTGCCCCTTAGTGTTTTGACTCGGCGCTCTGCCAAGAAATCCACAGGGGCGACGAGGTGAACGGCTTGGCCTGCTGACTACCTTTAGTTCCTTATTTCTTTATTTCCCCAGATTGTTTCTCTAATATCCGTGGGGGTGTTCAGGGTTATGGCCCAGTGCAGTGGCTGCCAATCTCTCCAGAACAGCAGCCCACTTCCTGCCAGCACAAAAAGTCTGCAGCTCCAGTTATTGATTGGAAATGTCACTTAGAGCCTTCTACATAAGAAAGGGTCAATTAAAAAGTCAGTAAATGCTGCTCACAGGCCCTAAATTCATTATCTAGAGGAAACAAAGATGATCGAAAGTCAAAAGATTGCTTGAGTTATTTCTTCCTCACCTTCATTTTCACAACATTTTCAATCAAAGTAGGTCCTCCTTCAGATGCAGTTTTGGATGAAAAGTCGTTTGCTTGGAATCTTCGTTTACATCAGACAAAGAAGAGTCTTTGGAGCTTCTGGCTCTTTAATGAGAGGTTAAACAAATGGCACTTGGCTCTTAGCTCCTTTATGTTTTGAGGGGAATCTTTTTTCTATTTTGTGTGCTCACAAGAAAAGGGAAAACAATAGAGAAATGACAGAGCAGTAGCAAAATGCCTTGAGACTTTTATAATAAGATTGCAGATAAAGCAAAGGTAATAAATAGTGGAAATGGTGGAAATCTGAGCCAAAGACAATAAAAACATTCTGCCATCAATTCCATCAGCAGCAGTGTTGCAGTCATTTTAATCCTCACAGTTGGACACCTGAGATTAATCCACATTGATTTTCATTTTACGTACCGTTTTGTTTTCTAAGTACAGCATGAGGTTAATTTTATTTTAAAATGTTATGCATGACATTTTAGTTTACAGGCAGGAATGGCTGAGTGGAAGACTTTATACAAGTATGAAGCCTTGACTTCTGTCTACAGACACACTGTTTTGATCTCATGCAGAAAGACTATCATCTCTTCAGCGAAACCCCACTGTCTGATCTGGATTAAGAGAAAATCAGTTCAGCCCTTTTTGCCCTGTTTCCCTTTGACAATGCTATGCATAAAAGCTTTACCTTAAATCCAGAATCCAGATGGAATCTATTGCATACAACTGCTGACGTGCTTAAAATTGCAATGTAACATTATCACATCAATGCCATACTACCCTCCTTTAAAAAAACTTTGAAGTAATACACAACTTTTTGTATTATTAAAGAATATCACTCCTTCTTCACTCCTGTGTCTAAAAGATTCCACAGATCCGTACATTCTTGACACTAGAGATGGACTTGAGTGAACAGCGTTTATGTCTTCTTTCTTTGGTTAAGTTTTCACTCTCTAAAGGTAATATCTGACATGGTTTTATATTATTTTAAGGTAAGTTGTAGAGATGATAAATAGTAAAGAGCAGTAGACAGTAAATCCTTTATTTCCATATTATCGCTTTATAAAGTTGTAATGATAAACTGCAAACGTTTGTCCGTTTATTCATCCAGCAGACACGGAGCAGCACTAGTGTTCATGTGGAGTCTGGTGAATTGAAGTCCTATACTTGCTGTGTTTTAGCAACGTTTAGCTGCTAAATGCTTCAACATGTTCACCAAATAGTTACTAGCTAACCTTTTGGTGCATACAGTGACTTTATCAGATTTTTCACTGAGAACCTTCTGAAGCTGGAAACAACACTAGTGGGATGTGGTGAGAGTGAAAATGTGGGCTGTAAAACAAAACAATGTACTAAAGAAGTTTAAGCATCCGAGAGCTCAGCAGAACTGCAGTCTGGCAATAATCCTTTGTGGGTTTGTTACTATGAGCAACGTCTTTCACAGTCATTTAACCTTTGGTTCATTTCAAAATATTGATTGGAGCAGCTTTATTTTAGAGAAAATAGTTGTGGTGTAAAATGGGGTGCCAGAACAAACACAAAGATTCAAAGGAAGATAGATTTTCAGTGGTAATTAGGTCATAATCCAACACTGTGTGAACAAATCAATAACTGTGCTAAATACAGCCTTGCTATGGTCAACGTTTAACAGTGAAAGGCAGGTTTACACCCAAATATTAATGAAAAAAGCCATTAGCTAATCTGATTTATACCCACAACATAGCAACATTTCTGTCACCATAGGAACGGTACCTGCTCCAAACCACAAAGTGGGTGGTTGATAGCTGCAGCAGAGCCAGGTAATCTTGGCTGGCTAGCAGGATGTGTTGGTGATTAGCACCTCTCCACCACAGTTTTACTACCAGGTCTGTTTTCTTCTTTCACAGTATGACTCACGCTGTGTAGGACACAGAGTACAGTGGTGTGCTTTGTTTGTGTGTAAAAGACATGAAAAGTCCCAGAAGAAATTGAACAATGTGTGTAAGTTTTATGAAAATGGTTCAACCTATCACAAACCAGTTACCAGTGTTTATGCGGCACGAGTGTCATTTTGGATGGAATGATGGAAAAAAGACTCCCATGGGTACGACTTTCAAGTGATCTGGCAACTCAAGATGTTGGCTGTGTTTCTGCCTTTCACTTTGTACTGACAATCTGAGCCTTGCAGTTTTACAGTTTTTCGGCTGTTAGGTTGTTTTGATCCCAAAATAGACCCACCCTGGCATCATTAAACACTAACAAAATAGAAAGAGGAAACCCAACATTAGCTCACAGGTTGGGAGTTGGAATGTAAGCTAACTCTACATGACGTGAACACAACAGAAGGGAAGTATTTACATCCCTTACACTCTTAAATGCTCAGATTTGAACTGCCTAGGACTGAATAATTACATTATATAATCATAACTTATGAAATATTAAACTCCCTCTTTTTCAGACATTGCTGTGTGGTGCAGCTGACTGACCTCAGATCAGGATTACTGCCAGATCCTGCTGTATTCTGACCTCCACAACTCCACATCCTCTTCTGTGACTTGTGTGGCAGTTCTTGCCAATGTTGAAACACAGCATATACATAAATAACCCATTGGTAAGAAAAGGCTAGCAGATTATCAGCCAAACTGAAGGTACCTTTGCTAGAGATAAAGGTCTAAAAGTAAACAGAAATAGTTCCTTATCTCTGGCCACAACAGTAACAACTAATTGCATTTAATACTTACTTACTACTTATCTTTGCTCTTTAATTTTAGAACAAAAAGAATGAAGTAAAATGAGCCCCTCACTGTCTAAGTGAAGAAATACTGCACAGGCTGGGACCACAGTATGCTTTATATCCACTCCGTCAGATTGCTTTGTGTTGTGGAGGCTGTTGGTGTTTACCACACTAATGTGATGAAGCCATTATGAGAGACTCTCTTGGGGCAGGAGGTTGTGATGTCCATCAAGAAGAGAAAGCCTGACATATCATTATAGTGGTTAAAAATATTAACCCTTCCTGCCACAGCAGGATGCAAAGGAGAAAAGAACACTCTGGTTTCACTTCACTTTGAGCCAATTTCAGCTCGAGTACAAAAACACTCAAACCGATTAACATGTCACATGATTTTGCAGAGTGGCAGCAGCGATAACTGCCTGAAAATATCAACCTCAATGTCCCAAAATAATTAGTTGTAATGTCAGTGAGTGCACACAGGACACCAGTGTCACTGATGATTTGTTAGTAGTCAATAGAAACTTGATGACTGCTGTTTTGCAGCTCTTCATTTGTCCTTTGAGCTGCCTAGTCTTTTAACCAAAACCTTCCCTCCACAGTGTTTTGTCTCCATCCCTGTAGCTTACTGTTGTCAAACCAAGTTAATTTCTATTTTTGACAATATTGCAAGCTTTTGATTGGCTTAAAAGTTTAGTAAGAAAAGTCAATTATACCTTTTTCTAAGACATTTTGTCATGTCATAATTTGAAAAGCACAGGTGTAAATAATAAAGTATAATGGCTGAATTCCAATTAGCTGTTTCAGTTTCAGGGTCCTGGTATTGTGCATGCGGGGTCACTGTCACACTGTTATGTTTTACCAGGAGAAAATGTCTCCTGTGAGAAAGGCCAGTTAACAGAAAATGAAAAGAACAGTTGCACAGAGATGAAGTGTCTCTGTGTGTCACACTAACAGATCCTCATTCCATCCATTGTGGAAAAGTTTGAGGGCACTATATAGTGGCTACATTTCAAGTGGTGGACAGTAAATACAGCACAAAATATAAAGAAAAGTGTGTTTTGGGACACAGCTTTGTAGAATCTATGCAAAGGAACATCCACAGGGGTGGAGAGGCTCATGTTGGCTTTTTATCTTACTAAAGTACTTAGTAATGTTGGTGCTTTGCCTTTAACACAACAGCTGCAGAGTTCAACTGGAAACCTGACTCAGCACATTGAGTGCTCAGCACATTGCCATTTTTTATCCCCAGCCTATTTTGGGGAAAAAGAGAAAAGTGTATTCTTTCATGTGTGCAGAGCTTGAAGACAGGAGCGTGGATTTGTATATTCATGCTATTCAAATGCCCGAGAGTAGAAGCAATAAAGTTTCTGCTGCAGTAGCCAATCAAAATCAGCAACAGTTGTCAATCCGCAGCTCAGAGTAAACAGGGGTTTGCAACACTTCCAAACCACAGTACTGGGTTGTTTTTGTATAAATCCTGTCAGTCAGTGGATTCCCTCAGTACCCCGACCATCTGACAAGCTGCAGGAAAATCCTTCTAGTAAACCTCACAATGCAAATTCACTTGAGCTCCCAGTTCAGCTCCTTACTCCTCTCAGGATTACACATAGTGGTCAATTATGTGTGGGTCGACACAGGAAAGTAACTAAAGTAATCCTTATTGCAAATTTTATCAGACACCTGTAAAATCTTTGCTTGCTTTTCAACATATTATCAATCTTGTTTTTTCTAAAGGCTGATCTTTAGATATATATCTGCAAGATCTCTCCCCAACGTTACAAAATATCTTATTTTTGATCTTGTGTAAATAATTACTTTAATCTCACATAGACACAATATAATTATAAATAATAATAACCAAGTATTCATATTTTGAGTTTGATGTCTTCAGCCCTCAGCTCCTGAATACCACCAGCATTAGAACCCCTCAGTGATGTACAAGACACTGAAGCAGTTGCCTACTCTTTTTTATAGAAGCATTACAAGGTTACCTACTGCACACACTTAAATACCATAAAATAAAGAGCAGAAGTGCACAACATATCTTTGCACTAATAGATGAAACATTGCATTGCATTGGTTTGTCTCCATTTTTAGTGATAAGTATGCATTAGGAAGGAATTTTTGCACTGCAAGTATACCTGTTAAACAACCAGTGCCCAGCCCTGTAACATTGAAGAGAAGACTGAGAAAGGAAGAAGCCCCCTCCAGTAAAAGCTTTAATGACATAGCTACATGTTGAATCACTTGCATTAAGTCAAAAGTGGCAAACTGGACTGTTTCATCAACCCTGGTGCATCTGCATCCCCCCACAGACGATGTAACACTTGCAAGTGTAAAAAGTCTTGTTCTAGTTTCTTGTGGGAATCATCTCCTCCCCCTTTCCCTTTGTACCAGCTGCCAAACACCACTGTTGCATCTTTTAAAGTGAGAGAAGTCAGAGAACAGTGAAAACAAGTGGTGGAATCTTCACTCGTTTTCAGAAAGTTACTTGAACAGTTATTGTTGAGTGGAAGCAGAGGGCAGGCCTGTGGGCTTGTAAAAATGTTCAAGTAGCCATTTATGATCTACTTAATGGGAGGGTAATTAGCACACACATAACTTTAATACACAAGCAATTAGTAGACTTAAATAGGCGTTGGCTTGGGTGTTATTTATCATGTTTAGCGTTCTCATGTTCTAATGTAATCCTCTCTCTCTGACATCTCATTGTTTCTATTTCTGTCAGTGACTTTGCTCTGTGTCCTAACCAAACAATACCAAGCCTTTAAACATGTAGGCTCTAAGCCCATTTATTAAACTCCCAGTCTTCATCAGGGCATGTAAAACTAAGTGGTAACAGATATAACAAAGCTGGTGCCAGCTGCCAGGCAATCAGAGTAGCAGTAGTTAATCATCACAGTGTGTACATAACTAGGTGAATCTGAACAAAGCATCCATATCTTAAGGATCAGAAGTCTATAAATCACAAGTCTATAATTACATTTTAACTTAGTATGGGTACAGTACTTCACTGAGGTTGTTAACCAGCAAACAGAGTCATCCCATCACAACAAATGCACAGATATGATAAATACTCCAGCTCTTCATTCAGGCCTGGTTTGCAATGACCCTGAACTTAAAGAGTCAAAATGTTTCTCTTTGTATCCGTTTCTTTAGTTTGTCTCCTTCCGTCTTAGACATTTGTGTCGCCTCCATACCCACTGCTTTGAGTCAATCCAGGTTACACCCATAAAGAGAATATATACACTACCGTTCAAAAGTTTGGGGTCACATTGAAATGTCCTTATTTTTGAAGGAAAAGCACTGTACTTTTCAATGAAGATGACTTTAAACTAGTCTTAACTTTAAAGAAA
>JAVQJL010028933.1:0-21165 GCA_036024295.1 Nannoperca obscura
AAGTTTTACAACTCATTGCAAGAAAACAAACCTAAACAAAAAGGACATCTTCCTGTCCTTAGTTCTGGTTAAAGTCAGGAAGGACAATTTGGGGTCAAACATCTGTTTTTCCCCCACAAAGTGCAGCCTAATCAGCCAAAATAAAAACGTGTATAAACGTGTGGTACTGGTTTTTATATATATCATCTATTTATCATCACATCAAACTGAAATGATTGATGGCTTGATTGAATGCCCATCAACTGATCTAGTCATTTAAGCCCCTCCCTTTTTCTCTGCAGTTCATGTGTTGACGGTTTTCTGTCAACACATCTTTGTCTAAACATCTTTCATCCATCCATCCGTGCGTGTGTACATTCCAACATTAAATATGCTTTCTGTACTGTAAATGTGATTAACAAAGAAATGTTGCATTACTGCCAGCATTGTGAAAGGAGTGAGGTTAAATGAACAAACAGTTTGACAAACCTGTTTAATTATATGCTTCACTGGGCCTTTCAAGGAAAACGCTGGGATCCTGTGAATTCCCCTGTGACTGTTTATTTTGTGTTCTAATATAGCTGAACAAATAACGCGGTTTGGGTCAGGTATGGGCATATTATTGTGTTTTGTTCAAAATAGCAACTTCATTGAGAGTCAAATATTCTACCTGCTAAAACTTAATTCTTGGACAGTTAGCAGTGACATGCTTTGTCTCTGACAACAGAATTTAATAACTGACAGTATCAGAGGTAAAAGGTAAAAGAAAAGTTTCAACCATGTTTGTGAATGTTTTATTTTTGGATTTTGCTTTTCTTTATAGCAAAATACCTCGCAAAACTAACGTCAAGATTGTCAAAAATTCTGTACGTTGTGCAGAAAACACATGTTCTCTGTGCTTAAAACAACATAGGTGTACATCAGTACACTGGTCAGTAGGCAAAAGTATTTAAATGCATGTGCTTATTAAGTCATCCATTTGAATGTGAACAACCTTCTTCTTGTTTGAGTCCATAGACGCTGTCATGGTTCCTGTGGGGTTAATTATGTGAGACAAAGCAGCGGAAACTCTCTTCCCAGAAGGCACTTTGACAGACTGGCTTTACTGCAGGACACATAACATAAAACTGTCAGCTGTATGGATGTCCCAGACTCAGTGACCGTTGGGTACTAGCAGTGTCTTATCTTACCCTTTCATTTGTGCAGACAATATGTTTTAATATTTTTTAAAAAATGTCCTGATAATATTGTGGCTTAAATGTTTTAAAAGATATACAGAGGAGAGGTAGATGTGTTTTTACAAAGTGCTTTTCACCATGACTCCAAGCACCAAAGGTCAAAAGTGATGAAACCCATGGCTGACATGGTTCACATAGTGTTAGACATGTTTATCTTAGTGAAAATCCTTCATCTTCTAACAAAGTGCAAAAGTACCAGTCTGGATTGTGTCAAGAGGAGACAGACGTGAGAGTGTCGAACCAAACCAGACAATGGTTTTATCTTAGTGAGTGGAAGCAGACAGTAACAACGGTCTTACTTGTAATACACGTAAAGGAAATTCAACTTGTAAGTGGCAGTCTTTGACTCCTCTGCAATATTATCATGTTGGACGAGTATTACTATACAGCACTTTAGGTTCACCTGCTTCATAAGAGGTGAAGATATTAATTATTAAACATTCTCATACACAAAGGAAAAAAACGCTGGTCAAAAACAGAGTTGCTTAACAGATTCAGATTTACAAACACAATCTAAATCAGCACTTAAAAATAATAAAGTTTGGTATTAAAATTCTTCTATCTTACAGTTGAACATCTTTTATCATTTTACACTCTTGAAAAAACATAGTTGCTGATGACATGTATCACTGGTGAGTCAAACTGTAAACATGCACTTATTTCCAAAGTATAGAAATTCCTCTTCCCTAAGAGAGTAAACCCTTCCTTTATAAACAACACGTAGACATTTGTGCTGTGTATGTTTTTTCATTTGTTTTTATCCCTATGCTCTCCAGATAGTTATGTTTTTATCTTAGTTTATCTTTGTTCCCGCTGAATCCAAGGGAGGAGGGGGTTAATTTGGTTTGCAAATAACCGGAGGCATTGATACTGTTGAACTGTTGAGGTTGCAGCACATGGAGTCATGTGAATGGCTCTCCAAAGAAAAAGCATCCTTCCCTGAGCCATAACTTGTCCTGCTGCTATTGGCTGCTGAGTGATTCTGTCAACGATGCCAGAGGAACATTACATCAGCCACATCGTCGAGGGGAGTGTCGCCGAGGCCTTGACAGCTCTGTGGAGGAGTGTGCAGCCTGCAGGTGTGCCTAATGGGACCAAACGCCGTGTTCTCACAGCTAGGGACAAACCATCAAAACCTCAGATAGGCTGTAGTCAGATGCAATGTGAACTAATCAAACGTACGCTTTCGAGACTAAACACGCTACTGTTCTCTAACGCCGCTTCAGTACCTGTTTATCGTAAGATGTTTACTTTAAGAACTCACTGAACAGTCTTGCAAAAATATTATTGCACTCACAGCTCCATCAAACCTCTTTTGTTTTGGGATGTGCAAAGACATGCAGGACAAAACCGTGAATCCTACAAATCCTAATATAAATACAGTTTTAAATGAAGGCCAACGTAGCTAAACATAAAAAATGTCCACCATTCTGCCATCATACTTCGACTACTATTGTCACTAATGATTAACAACTAATGGCTAGTTTCTGATTCAGTTCAATTTTAAAATTAGTTAAATTATCTCCAATTTATTATAATTCCAATCTCAACCTAAAGGCATAGTTTATTTTTATTTTTATCCATCACTAATACTACGTATTGTCACTTTATTTAATCACGTAGTCTCATGGACATCAAGAGACCTGAGAACAAGAAACAGTCGTAGTCAGTCAACCACACAACCAGCGTACAAACAACACATCTTAGTGACAAAACGGAATGAATAAAATGAATAACGGGAGGCAAAAGCAACATCAGATGGTACCGTGTTGAGATCTCCAAAGGGAGTGAAAGAATCTAGTGTGATTGTAATCTGCAGTTCATTGCATTTAAAAGGTGCATCGTACCTTCAGCCAGTATAATGTGTACATATGGGAAATTTGACATTTATTGGATTGTCTACTCTAGTTACAAGATTTTAATGACAAGCTATAACAGTAAAAATGTAACTGCAGCTTTTGATGAAGAGTCCAATGTAATTAACTGGACACAGCCCTCATTTAAAGGCCTTCAATTATCATAATGAATTTGAGAAGTTTTTATGTATTTATTTATTTGCTGTAATGAACCAGAATATACACAGAAACTCATTTAGCAAAATGTCCTACGATGAAATTAGAAAATTTGCTTTAGTTGAACAATGGCGTGCAGCATTAATGCATTTGTTAACTGTATTCTAGATGGAAAGCTGCAGTGGAGTGACTGAAAATGAAATTTACCGGCGAGTTACCCTGAAAAAGGGCAGACTTTGAAATGTCCGCAGCTCACATTGCTCTTTGCATACTTTTTATAATGAGTATAATAGTCAATACTGTAAAGACGTGGGACGACAAATATGCAGTGCACGTTCATGAGATGCTGTACACATGCGTCTCGTGTGTCTGTTGCAGTCTCTGGGCTCAACATGTAGTTTGTGTCCTCTGGGAATGTTCAGCAGTCTTTCATCAGAAACGACATCCTGAGAGATCAGCTGCTCTACTCCCCGTGTCACCACAACTCACCTTATTGACTCTCAGACGTTTAAAAGTGGTAAACACCTCGTGGATTCACACCAAGGAAGCAGAAATGAATGAGTTGCATTTGTCTTACATAACATGTGACTTATTGTACTTGATATATTTATTCACAAGCAATTCTAAAGTTAGGTGTTTAGTAAACTGTATAATAAAAGTCCTGTGAAACGATGATAGTTTTGTGAAACCTGCCAGTGAAAAATGTCAATCTTAGATCCACAAGGAACATAAACAATTAACTGGCAAACCGTTTTACTGCTGGTTCTCTTTTCTCAGTTCTAATGCATTTATTACTCATTGTGTGCTTTGTACCACATTACCATACCACTGAAATGACTTCTTCCCATCTAGGATATTAACCCTTGGAACAGAAAATGTCATCCTTGTTGATAGCCCCAGGGAAAGACCTAGCCCTCTCCGAGAAGATCATTTGTTTACCTTAAAAACGGTTGCAATTATCTGCTAAATGTTTGCCACGGCTGATTATCTATTTAAGTATGTTAAATATTTCTTTCCCTTTAAAAGTACAGTACTCCTAACTATGCTGCAAGTAAATATTTGTCAAACTATCAAGCTAAATCAAATACTGTCTTCATTCTGTATAATCATTCACTAACTTGGCTACCAGCAACAAGTTCATAGCAGGGGTTATGGGTATTTCTGACCCTTTTCTGAAATCCCTTTGCCACTGGTTACAGCTTTCTGCCGTAGAAAGCCGTAGAAATTACCGTATTTGTTTAATACATCATATTTTTGTCTTGTCTGTTTGAAGATTTGCGTTGCCGTACCCATATGGCACACTGTTAGCCTCTTGATGCTCTGTGTTGGTTCGCCTTAGGCTGTAATGCCATGGTAACTGGAAATAAGGGAGATGTGAAAGAGCTCTGTGGGGAAAAGCCATCTATCTTCAGTCAAACAACCCTCGCCATGAGCGTCTCTTTACCTGCGAGGCCACAGGGACTGATGGAAGCCACCAACTTGTCTAGACTAAATGGAGGCAGTCCTAGGGGACGCACCAATTAGACTCCAACTCACAGGTAAAGAGGGACTTTGAAATGATGCAAGTGCAACAAGAAATGAACTCATCCAGAGGGTAAATCAAACAAGTGGAAGAATTTAGGGGGTGATAATAATGCCAGATTGCCTGTATCTCACCTAAATGATCTTATTAAAGGACCAGACGCGCTGCTAAATCAAACACAATAAATAAATATAAGAACGTGATCAATGACGAGAGGTAGAACACAGTCTGGGGTAACGGCTGGCTTGATTTTAACTTTGGTCAACTGAAGTCAACCATTAACTATGTGAGGATGAGGTCAACACATGGTGATTCTGCTATAGCCAGCCTTCACAGCAGTGAAGTGTGCCTATAAGAGCTATTTATATGTACGTTATAATATGCTCTTTATTTTTTTATTCAATACCTCATCTTTAACTCTCCTGCTCTGTGGTTCATTCAAGGTTTTACTTTTTTGAGGAGGCTACAGGCACCCATGACAGTCTGGATACAGCACGTGGGACTTTAGCAGTCTTATAGAAAGCCAGCGGTGTTTGAGGGAAACTCTTGAATATGCTGCCAACAGAATGTATCAATGTTCTTGTTGTTGATATCAAATTAGGGGTGCGCTCCAAATCCTTGACTTTTTCTTCATGAAAAGATATGCAAAGTGAACCAATGCGTGACTCTGTGGTATCTATACGAGTGATCTAGTAGTTCACTTTGTTGTAAAAGTGCAGCAACTTAATGTAGGTCAGGGGTTCCCAAACTGTTTTTATGGTTATGTGAAAACGCAACAAATGAAGAAAAAAAGGAAAATGATGCATGCACGCAAAAAGGCGCGTGTTATGTCATGTTAACTTTCCATATAGTGAAATAAGATTAGTTCTTATCTCCCCCCGGAAGGTTTGGGACCAAAGCTCTGGTTTGGGAAGATCAAAGAAGGGAGTGAAAAATCGTGTCTTATCTGTTAATGAAGGAATAAAAAACATGGCTGTTAATCCACTAAAGGTGACATCTGCAGGCAGCTGGAGGCCGGTCATCTGGGAACACAAGTGAGAAAGTGAGCAGCGGGAAAAGATTATGTGTAAAAAAAAAAAAAAAAACTAAAAACAAGCCGTGGATAGACAGAGGGTGTGACTCCGCCTATTGATCAAAGACAATCCTCCTCCCTTTTGTCTTTTCTTCAGTTTGTTAACTTCTCCAAAAGCCGCGTGGACTTCGGGCGAGCCGCTCAGAGCTTTTTGGCAGGCCGTCGTTTCATTTCGTGGGATTTTGGCGCATCCGGAGTCCGAGAGCGAGCGGAGAGGAGACGGCCGTCTTTTTGTTCCCTTTTCTTCTCAGAAGTTGTGTTTCATGGAGTCTTTGTGGAAATCATCTATTGTCATCACAGCAGCGAGGTAAGGAGAAGAAGAAGAAGAAAAAGAAGAAGAAGAAAAACCCATTTACTGATCTATCTTCAAATGTCCACGTTAGCGACAGATTGCGAAACAAACAAATCGTGTTCAATTTGACAAACACGCGAGTGCGTCCTTTTTTCTTTTTTTTTTAAAGAAAGCCTGACAGGTTATGAAACTATGTCACGCAGTCAAAGCAATATTCATGTAAATGTTCGGAACTGTGTTTTCTTTGAGCCCACAGTGTGGTTTTAGTTTGACCGTGGTTTACGACGCCGTCGCAGTCCGTATGGAAATGACTCGAGCTCTTGCTTGAGCGTTTGTTATTTCCATATTATTTGCGTCCTATTCGTTTGAGAGGTTGTTTAAACGGGCAGAACAACAGGCGCGTGTCTTTTCGCATAAACCCACGGTATGCGCCCACAACTTCCCCGCCTGTCGAAAAACACTCAAGACACTTTTTAAAAAACATTTTTATGTTCCGTTTTTATGTCCGAACGGGAGTTGTTTCTATTGGTTAGCCTACTTGCAGAGCAAATTGCCGGAAAGAAACCTTTTTTCTTTCTCCTTTTAATCTCCTCCATGCCATGTGAACTTGCAGACATATTCCAACTTGTTTTGACCTGCAAGACTTATTAGTCCGGTCTGAGATAAATGATTTGTGACTTTTAGACAGACGACTGGACTGGAGTGAAATTCTTTTTGCTTATTCACTCTTGCCCCACGTGGTTTGAAGCACGGCCTGTCAGTTTGGACGGTTTGCTTTCGGAAGTCACACTCTCCATCACCCTTGCCCTACAGATCTGGGAGTGTGGACACACACGCGCGCGCACGCACACGCACACACACTTCAAAGAATGCGGCTTTTTAGTCAGTTGAAAACAGCTCTGCAGTTTCCTCCATGCACATAAACCACATTTCTCCTCGCTATATGCAGATAAGCCATCGCTCTATTTTTCTGAAAGGTGTCAACAGGATGAGCTGATAACATCTGTTAGTGCTGCTGCGTGTTGAACGAGCCTGGATTTTCTTTTAATGTGGCCCGCGTGGGTTTACAGAGAGCATTTCACTCCATCCTCATCACAGCCTACAGATGTCTCAGATATTATTAGCTTGCCGGTCAGTTTTATACCCGTATGTATTATTTAGATCTGATACAAATATTTCAACATACATCGGCAGATGTTATGCTCTGAATTTTGCTGCCTGCCTGACGGGCAAGGACGTTTTGCCCTGAGACGTGTTAGTGGACATTTCACTCCCTAAAACTAAGGGTAGAACAATAATAAAGTAAAAAACCAACAAAACACCATGCACTGTTATGTCGCTCAGATTCTTGTGCGGCAGAGCCATGTATTCATCACGTGATGAGGTCATCTGTCTTTCTCTTCCTAAGCCAAGCTGCCAGTATCGTCAGAGAGACTGTGGTGTGCAGACGTTGTTGCATTATGTTGCCTTCAAGTGCCTGTTGGAAAAGCCACAATTCGGAGATAAGCGTGCATAAATATTATTACGGGGTAAATGCAGGGACAGCTGGGGATTTTCACTGGTTGATTTTGATTGATGGTGAAGATGCCATAAAGTGTGCATAGATGAATTATTGTAAATGTATAAAATTAAAGATGAAATAATCTGTCAATCGCCAGAAAAATGAATCGGCAACTATTTTTTTATTGTTTAAGCACGTTTTCCCAAATTATATGCCAAATGCTAATTTGTGAGCATGATGCATCAGACTAGGTATAAATATCAGTGATCGTTCAAACTTCTTGAAGGCACTGAGTTTGACATGTACTGTCACAAATGACAAATCTATTGATTGATAAGAAGCTCTGCGTGACTTCACACATGTTGCATTATCTGACAGAGCTCAAGGGGCCTTTGGGGACAGGAAAGAAAGACGAGGAATAGAGGCGCTTCTGTATCTCAGCTTAGAAAAGTGTTTTTTTTACCGCTACATTTCTTATTTCTTCATCTTTTTTTCTTTTCTAGATGTTGCATGACATTACTGTGGATTTGTATTGTAGAATATTGTACAACATGGCATTAGAGTATTACATTAGATGATTACTGGATTAGTAGATTGTCAGAAAATGAATCTATTAACTATTTTGATCATTGATTCATCGTTTCAGTTACTTTCTCAAACGTTCCCTGGTTCCAACTGCACGACTGCGAGGACTTGTATGAAGTGTATGAAAATGGAACTATGGTATGAAACGCATACCATGAAATGCAAAACAGAAACATACCACTGTCCACTGTAGTGTCGGGTCTCAGGACATACGCGCAAGATGAAAAGTGCAGGTTAGATCAGGTAATAAGTTCTGGTTTAAGAAAAGTGAGACTGAAGCTCTTTGAATGACAGTGTTAACACATTCTGACATCTGAAATTGGCCATATTAAACCATAACGTATCAAATATGACCCAAATGCAGTATTACAGTAATTTAGCCCCAGTGTAATTTTCATATTTGCAGTTTTCAATCACACATGAATATTATACCACCAGCAGAACTAGTAATACTTGAGGCTGCACCATTAGAGCTGGTTTGTCTGCTGCAACATGCAGCAATTGTCACATTGACTGTGACTCTCATTCACTAATAGTACTTGCATAAGCGTTAAGTAAAGAATTCTCTTAGCCACTTGTTGCATTTCGCTTCCACTAATGTGCATCGGTTGATGAGGGTGTATGTGCCACATACGTGTGATAAGCCACAAGATTCGTCAAGTTGAGAAATGCCTCAAGTTGGTTCTCTAGTTTTTTTGTTTTTTTTTTGCAAAGTGTTTATTTTTCTGTTCCCCCTGTCCTATTTTATGCCCGAGATGGGAGTTTATTCAAGCCAATTCAAAAGATGGATCACTTGAACTAATCTTGCGTAGATATTAAACAATGATGCCAGTGTCTAATTGTTGTTCTCGTTATATTCTCAGGTCTGGAGTCATATCACTGCACCGTCACAACAAATTTACTACATGATGAGCAGCCAGCAGACTGTCATTGACCCAGTGTTTCGAAGCAAGATGCCATTATTCGACAGGACCATAGCATCCACAGGACTGTCAAAACCTCCAAATATGTCTGATTTCCTGGGAAAGCAGACGTTGCAGTACAGTGGAGCCTACTTTACTTATGAACCCAGAGGAAAAGATGGAGTACAATTCACTCCTCCTTGGAACAACTCAAAGACCTCTTTGCTGGATGTCAGAAGTCCTGTGAGTCACCTCTCTGGCATGGAGGGACAAAACCACATACTTTACAGGCAAGACAGCAATTCTTCAGAGGAAGGCCATTCTCATTCTTCCTCTCTGCACCACACCCCGGTAAAAGGCTTTACATTTTACACAAAAAGTCCTGGAATCAGCAGTCCTACAGCTGCTACATCAGTGACTGTTAGAAAAACTGGAGGTGACAATTCATCTCCCCCATCGGAAAACCCTGTTTACTTAGCGATTCCTAAACCAGTTTATGGCCATAACCCCTGCTGTAATGAACTGGGTTGTGTGATAGGACAACGATACAGTGTGGAACACGGCTCTCCGAGGATACCAAACTCTGTGTACGAGCATGATTGGATGCAAACTGATGCTCATTACACTGAAAGACCACCCATCCAGAGGAAAGCACAAGATACACTGCTGCAACAAAGAGGTTTACAGTTTGAGCCCAGTGCAGAACCACTGCAGACATACAGCCCGGGTAGAGCAAGGACTTTGCCTTCTATCATTGAGCAAAACTACAGTGGTTACCCCTGCACCCTGACTCGCCCACTGTTTGGTTCTTTAAGTGAGCAGAGCCAGCATTTACAGACTTCCCCCAGAGGCTACCATAGCTTATACCCCTCCCGTTCAACATATGAGCGTATGACCTCAGAGGTTTTTCAGGAACATTCTCCCATGTCCAAATATGGCCAGCTAACACGGCACCCAATGTTTTACTACTCCCAGGCAAATGTGGAGGTAGAAAACAGGACACAGTGTAAAGATATTGGCAGTAAGCAGAGAGAAAATGTTCCTGTTATGCGTAAACACACAATCTCAAACCCCCAGGAGCATTACATAGTGCCTCAGTCGATTTATGGTGAAATTCCTTTGCCTAGCACTGAAAGGTTGCCAAATCATTCTTTTATGCGGGGGTTTGACTATCCGTGTTATGCAGTTCCTAGATTTAATTTAAACGCAAGCCAAATTGGAGCCTCCGTAAAAAGGCAACACACGTCGCCTATCTTGCACTCCAATCACATAAATGTTTCCCCATCCAGCCAATACATGGATCACCATAATGCCTCTGCAACTGTCCTACATAAGGAAAAACCCAACGGCAGCCTGCATGTTGACCAATCGCACACCAGCTCGTTCCTACATGTAGACCAAACCACTCCTACCAGACGCTTAAGCCAACCTGGCGTCTCACCATCCAGCATACAAATGAACAATTTTTTCCCCCCACTCACCAGCCTGCACATCGACCGACCTGTCCGTCCACCAATTGGCTTGAACATGGACAGACTCCTAAACTATTCCTCCTGTGAAACCCAGGTGACGTGCCCCAAACCGTTAAAAAGACTTCCTGTTTCCCCGGAGGCGTGGCTGCCCCGACCCCACCACAGTTCAAATGAAGTCCATACAGCTGTACCAAGAAGAATTATTTATTCCCCTGCTGTTGCACCAGGAAATATACACGATGGCTCTGTGTCCAGTTCAGGCAGCTCTGTTCCTAAAAGGTGCCTAAAGAGAAGTATTTCTCACTCGTCTTCACAAATCAAAATAAAAGCAGAGGACAGGGATTTATGTGAAGTGGAACTCATTACGAAACGACAAAAAGTAGTAATGGAGAATGTACAAGTAGGAAATAAAACGGACTCTCCTCTTATGCCAGTCATTGACAATGTCTTCAGTCTGGCGCCTTACCAAGCATACCTACAGGCCTCTGGGGTGTTATTTCCAGGCAGAGTACCTCAGAGAACCACTGTCCAGTCATCTGAGCACTGTGAAGTCCAAACCAAGCCAGACATCAAAGAGAAAAGGCCAGATCAAAATGAACAGCAGCTGGTTGTCGGTCTGGTTTCCAAAAACAACTGTGCAAATACTCCATCAGAGAAACCTGTTGTAGAAATCTTTGAACCCAAAAATATGAAAGTGGAAAAAGTAGATCCTTTAGACACGGACAACCCTGGAGAGACAGAGGTTAGTCAGGGGGACTGCTGCAAAGTAACAATCAAAAAAGAGCCTGAAGAGACCGGTTCATCCAGCAGTGGGCCTATGTTGGTGATAAAGAAATGTGAACCTGATGAACTTGAATGTAAACCCTCATTAGCAGATGAAAATGAGACTTCTGATGAGTCCAAACCTGGTGAAGTGACTTCACATACGAACTCATCATCTCAGGGGGATACATGGAGACTGCACGAACAGGTGGTCACCCTTCAACCCAAATCCATTACTCCACCTCAACCACCAGAGAGCAGACTAAATTTCAAAAACATTCCTCCCCAGTGTCTGAAACTTTCCACCAACACCTACAAAATCCTTTTGCCTGATACAAAGCATTCTAGCCCTGTTCCACCGCCAGAGAAAGCACCTGCACAGCCGATAACTGAATTTATACCAAAACTAGAGCTCCCAATGCCAGTCCGCAAGCACTTCTTTGAGCTGCACCATTCCCTCTGCAAGCTAGTATCCAAATCTGTGTTGGACTCTTCAGAGCAGATGCTCAGAAAATGGTTGTCTCAGTTGGAACTGATTGAACCTGGATCTCCGTCAACCAAATTCCAGAAAGTGTCCTGTTTGTTAGGGGTAAAAGCCAGAGAGGCATGGCTCGATGAGGAGATAAAGTCAGCACTCCAGAAGGTCCTCGAGAGGTTGAGAGAGTACACCGCCCAGGAACGTTGTCCTTTTCCGCACGTCATGCGGACAGGGGCGGTTTTCCTCCCCATGCTGGTGGTAAAGGAGCTGCTGTTTCCGACGGTCCTGGGCAGCTTCATTGACCAGGTCCTGCACGAGCACAAAGTGGAGCTTCGGCCCACTACACTCTCCGAGGAAAAGATCCTCATCCAGCTTCAAAAACGCGCCTGTTCCTCCAGGCTCAGGAGACTGATGTCCCTCAAACACCTGCCTGACATCTACGCTGACGTGGTCAACCTTTTGTATTATGCCTGTGTCTGCAAACATCTGGGTGAGTGCATCTTCACAAAGGAAGGAAATGGGTTTTGCACTGATGTAGTGCTTATTTTGTGCATCTTATTTTAGTCCTTTCCAAATAAACATTTCTCTGGGATCTTATTTTGGTATTTTGCCTCTTTTGGGGCCCTCTAGCCAGACAAATTAGATGTACTGCAGTAAGCAACAGTTGTGATAATTACCTCTCATGGGGAAATGCTGGACACACCTACTTATTTGACCAACACTTAAGTAAACAAATGTTCCTAAAGTAGACAGGAAATTAACAAATAATGGCCATTTTTTTAGGTGTGTGCATATACACATGCATATAAACTGGATGTCGTTTTTAAATGTTACACAGGTGATTTTTCCGGTGACTACAGCAGTTTCTTAGCACTAAGTTTACAAGTAGAGTTGATTGGTCAGGCAGATATAAACATTTTACTTTTCACCTCAAAATGTGTTCATATCGTTATTTATGATGGATCACAAGACTCACTGAAATAATTCATGTGATACTGTTTCAGATAGAAGTTCAGCAGAATCCTTGTTCCATGAACTGAAAATCTTTGTTTTTAATACTTTGGATGATTATACTTCTACTTTGGTAACGTGACCATGTGATATGCACAACATGACTGCCAAAGCAACTGTACGTCCTGCCTTTCCTTGCGGATTTCTGTAAATCCCCATTGGGTAGAGGTGTGATTTACTGATTCTTCTGGATTTTCTTATTAAGCATCATATTTTGACTGTTAACTGTATCATGGTTTACCCTCAAACAGTCTTAGTAATCCTATTTTCTGCATTATTGGCCCTTTTTTGTAAAGAACAAATTACAATAAAGAAATATTCAATATAAAATCCATTTATTTTTTACAGAATCAACCTCACCTGATGTCCAAAAGAGAGTCCAGGTATATTTATGTTTTATGTTGCCTCAATCTCACTATTCTTTGCTTTTTCTGATTAGAAAGAGCAGAAAACTAATAACTTTCTGTAACTAATCACAAAAAGTTGCATGATTGCATTATACATGTTATGGGTGGGTGGAGGGACGGGTGCTGGGCTATTTGTAGAAAAGTGCAACTCTCCTTCAAGATTTTGTTAGATAGCATTAGTAAACCAGACAGGCTGCTGGATCGCATTACCAGAGGAAGGAAGTGGAGGCCTGCTACACACAGGGGCATTAACTTGTGGTACATTGTGAGCCCTTTCTGTTGGAGAGAAGTTTTCAGAAGACAGTGATCCTCTTTTAACTGACCAATTCCGCAAGAAACGTGCATCTGTGCTGTTTAGTCATAGAGGGAAGTGGGACTAAATGATTGGTGATGTGTGAAAACAGTTCAGTGTCCGTGTGTTTTTAGAATAAAGCTGGAAATATTCTATATTTTTGTTATTGCCAACAAATTCCATGAAAAGACCAAAACCAACAATGTGTCTCTGTGTCTCAATTCTTGCGTGCCTTGACAGCCTGCCTGTGGCTCTCAGCCCCAAGACTCTTTTGTTCCTATTGAAGGCAGAAAAAAAAAGTGCCAGAAATATATAGTTTCGTTAAAAATAGTCTCAATGATTTCCCAAAACAGCTAGATGGTTATTTTCTAGCAAATGTTACTCAAACAGGAATAAATCGTGCATTTGTTCCATTTTCAACTGCATATTTGGTGCACTCGTTAGTATTTATGGCTCCTGTACAGTGTATGTGGGCTCATCATAATGAAGGAGCACCCAGTGAAGTGCTGTGACTCATTTTGTCATTGGTCGATGGCACAGAGAAATTAAGCTTTATCAGGCTTTGGCTGCACAGACTTGTTAGTAGGATCAATTCATTATTGGTTTTAGTCTTTTTTTAAATTTTATTTTATTTTTTATGGGATTTGTTGATAATAAGAAAAATATAAAAACCAGACTCTTTTTTTAAATCACCTTTAAACTGTGTGTCCTTCAACAGCTATTATTGCGGCACATGCGTTTGCTAACTGAATTGGGGCTTAATCGAATTTCCCTTCACTGCTGACATTATTAACAGTTCACATGGTGTGGAAGCACTTGACTTTGGTATTTGAACATTTCCCTTGTCTTATTCTTGCCCAGCTGCTGACTGATAGCATCCCTTGTAGCAGCTGACTTTTTCCCAGCCTTCATGTTTACTTCCACAGCCCTTCTATTCTATCTGTGCTGAAAGGGTGTTTCATGGGGGAGGATCATGCTGTTCAATCACCATGTCTGCTGATATTAATAGAATAGTTTCTCATTGTTCTTGTGTGCCGAATAAGCGCTACGGGAGAATTGATTTGTCAACCTGTATGGAGGTGTTGGACTTTATGGTTGCTAGCTTGCTTTTAGGCTATCAATAAATGTATTTTTTTATATTTGTTTGCATCAGAAATCCTGAACATCCACTTTTATCTAATGTTTCCCTGATCACTAAATACATTCTATTAACTCTTACCATCCCAATTTGTCAGTAACCTCTTTTTATGTATTTGCCATATTTCTGTATTCATTTTGACCTCTCCTGATTGCTATATTCCTTGTGTTTCAGGATTAGATATGGACGATCCTGCTAACAGAGACGAAGCTTGTAAGGAGACTATCAGCTGCTGGACTCCTGTATTTTGCGACACTGCTGCGTCACCCTCAGAGTCACACCCATGCACAGACCTGAAGGACCAGGAAACAAAATCAAATTTGGACAGAAATAGAACAAGCCGGGTAAAGAGAAGTTCGAGGCGTCTGTTTCTCGACAATGGTTTATCAGATGAGGAAGAGGCAGATGACACAGAAAAGGCCCTAAGTGGGGGTGTACTGAGTGCATTCAGCGAGAAAATCTGCAGCGACCGTCAGTCTGAAGGGGCCGACAATAGAGAAAGCGATGGTACAGTTGCAGAGCAGGATTCTTCACTCATTTCGCTAAGCACAACGTCTGAGAATTCATGGGCATGTCCTTTAACCTCGGATGACCTTTCTCCATCTCCCAGCGACACAGAAACAGTAGAATCCGTCAGTCTGCCGCCTGTTAGTCAGCCCTCAGGACCAGCCAAATCTCCAGTTAAATCCAACAATTGCTCAGGCGTGATTCTCAAACTGAGGAGGATGTTTAGCGAAGGTCTAAACAGAAAAAAGGCCCGCTACCAAGCAATTTCGGACTCAGGGACATTTGCCGATCCTTCCCTCTCGCAGACTGATGACGGGGAGGCAAAAGTGAGCGGCGAGAGGGCCCTTCACAGGAGGACGCCCAAAGTAGCCACCAGGTGGCAGAGAACAGGGAGCCTCTCTCACACCTTAAGACCCCTCAGCAGCTCATCTCAAAGAAAACACAGATCGCTCTTAAAGATCAAATACTGTCCCTACTTGTCTGCCTGCCACAGCGCTGAACACAGGAGGCGATGGGTCCTGCGCTCGGCTGTCCAGAGGGCTCAGAGGGCCATGATGTTTTACTACCCAGACCTGGTGGGAAAGAGGATTCGTCATCTGTATGAAGAAGACGACAAGTCAGAGATGTGGTACAGAGGAGAAGTGCTGCGTATCCACAAGGCCCACACCAACCCTCTAAAGACAATATTTGAGGTCCGGTATGACAGCGAACCAGAGTGGAAGTACTACCTGGAACTGCTGATAGATTATAAAAAAGGCTGGCTCAAGATTGAAGACTAGTCCCACACAAAAGTTTGTGTGCTCGTTTTTGTTTCTGATCACACCACTGAGTGCAATGACAGCTTTTAATCAGCTCCTTCTGTTGTTTTGACTTGACAACAATAACTGTCAGGAATGAAGTTGGACTGGATATTTTATTGTAATACGGTCAGCTAAATGTTTTTTGTCACTTGAGCTACAGTGTGCATTTTTTAGGGACTGACTATATCCAATGTGTAGATATATATTTTGACACATCTATCAAAGACTATTCTGACTTATTCACAAAATACGATTACACCTTGATCAATTTAAAAGAACATAAAAACAAGTGTCCCTTTTACACTTAAAGTTCAAATAAATATGAAGTTAGATATTGATTTGTCCTAATTATCCACTTTTCTGGTTTAAAAAGAAAAAAAAGATTCTGAGTGAAATTAGTGACTGGTAGGTTTTTTGCTAGTAAGAAACCAGCAAATTTTTACTGTCAAACAGTGCCAGCCGTGTGCGTGTGTGCAGGTTTACAGTAAGAGTGCCAGTTGTGTATGTCATTATAGAAGTGATTCTTTTTAAAAACATTTTTTTACCTTTGATTGTGGTTTTATTGTGTAACTGAAGCTGGACAGGCATTAATGTAGTTCTGTTTTAAGCTGCTCTGTCAATGGCACATTCTTGACATGTCCCCATGTCAGTGTTTTTAATCACTGTGGACCTTAAGACTTGCACCTCAAATTGTATTTTGTTTGAATTTTGTATAATTGTCATAACTTCCAGAAATTGTAATAAACCATTGTCACTGTTGTCTTAAATAAATGTTTGTATTGATTACATATCCTGTGATGCTGGTAAAGGTTTTCCTTCCCAAAATACATTATTTTTGACTTTGGAACTTCATTATGTAGATAATTTTATATTTATTTAAACCAGACACTATTGCAAGTGATGGGTTTAGCTTAATTCACAGTACAAAGCAGAAATCTTATTAAGGACAGTTTAAAAACACAATTGAATGCAGCAAAAAGGGGTTCTTTTGAATAAAAATTGGCTGTTACAACAAAAACATGGTGCCCATTATCAAACAACCACCCATGCCAGAACGATGTTTGCAACATTTTGCACTTTAATATTTTCTCCAAAACAGACAACTAACTTTTCCCACACTTTTACACTAATAGGAAATAAAACACCTTTGATAGCATAAAGAAAAGATATGTAGAAAAGTATTAAAAGTTTTTGGATGTCTCAATTTAATGCAAGTAGCTGCTTCTGTTACTTCAAACGATATATCAATGTTCATGAACTACTAGCAGACAAAATGAAAACAGAGTGAGCCCTGGAGAGCATATATGCCTAATGACCACAGCTATAGCTGCTGTGTTACCTGCAAGACAGCTTAAGAGAAAATAGCCCATCCTTTATTGACCATTCAACTTGTGTCATCATTGGTTTGTGACTTTAGAGACAAAATAAATTCAAAAGTGACATACACACAACCTCCTGATCTTTATCATACAATCTGCAAGTAAATGTGGTGCAAAAAAGCTGACATTTTTGCCTAGATTTCAAATAATTCAATGACTATTAATTAATGACAAATTAATTGCACGCAATTCTGGAAGACACAGCTCTGCAAAAAGTATGTAGTACACTAGATTGCAAAATACATAGCGCAGAAATGCATCATGGATGTTCAGGTAATTCATATGATTGAGACCAAACCTACTCTAATGATTCACACAGTACTCCCAAAAATGAGATTTCTCATGACATTTATTCAAATAAACAATACAGTTTATAATTTGCTAGGATAAAATAATAAGTCTGAACACATAAGAAGCATTTGGGAGAGAATTCCCCAAAGATCTGAAACTGGGTTAAAGAATGTGTTTTAATGAAAGCTGACACTTTGGTGCCATCTTCTGACTTGCATCAGTGCCTGTAAATTCATGTCCCCTTCAGTCAATCTTGTTAAGACTGCCATATTGCAGAGACATGAATGAGCATTTACAAGCAGAGAGCTTGACAACCAACCAGAGCAACCACCACATTGAACAATGCGAAACCTGGAGGGGCACTGACATTTCAAAGTCCTGGTTGAATCCTCAACCCATGTGTGAAAAATACAGTCTTTAATGCAAAAGCATAACAGCGTTATAAAACAGTCCTACAACCTTTAGAAGTTCGCCCTATATTCCTTATCTGCCTAAGGATCACGCAAGTCCATCTGTGTAGCTTGGTTTAAAGCGGTTCGGTCTCACTGCAAGGCAAGAAATCTCTTCAAAGAGGCATGGCCACTATCAGCCCCATGCCATCCAAGAATCCCTGCATGAGTGATGCAAATGCATGACCCTGTTTGACAGTGATCCAGCCCAATTAGCAGCACTACAAAGCTGTGCTGTCAGTACATTCTATTACCCTCATTCAATCCCCAAGGTGCAAGCTGAGCTTTAAGAAGGCTACCTCAAGCCACGTCGAGAGAGAGAGAAAAAAAAAAAAGAAAGAGTGAATGTCACTCAGTTTGGCTCTTGCAAATAATTAATAATGTTTTTAAATGTTAAACACCTCTAAAAACAACTAAGAGGATACGGCAAAAGGTTAGAATAGAGGAACACAGGGCCGGAGCATTCTACCTCACCTTTGAACTGTAAAAGTTTTTCTACTCTTGGTTTTGTTACTCAGCCGTGCACTTTCACGGAGTCCTTTATCTGATCACTTGGCAACTAAGAGATTTCTTTCATTCAGTCCCCATTTAGAGTTACTGATAAGGTATTACTTGTGCACTGCTCTGAAGAGACTGAGGATGGTAGGGCGAATGCCTTATTGCCAAAGACCTCCAAGCTCCCACACATTATGAAGGGAGTAAACAGACTCAACCTATGTGGCGACAGTACACCTTTTTCAATATTTGTAAAGAATAAATATTTGAAAATTTCAAAAGATTATGCAAACACGTGCCACTCTTGCTCTTTCACTTCCATGCATATGGACTATTTACAAATTGAAAAATACAGACTTGCTATTTTGTTCGTAGTTGTTTTTCTTCTCTCCCCCCCCTGAAATGTCTTTGCCCCTTTGCAATCAGCCTATCAACATTCTGCCACCCACACATGGATCTCGCCACATATTGCAGACATGGCCAGGACAATTAAAGCTGTGTTGAAAACATTTTCACACTAATGGGAAAACAAAAGTCAAAATCAAAACAGAAAAGATTCACAAGCAAAAAACAGGAAAATAAGGGATTCAGGGGAGGTGTTACAATACAAGCCAAAAGGATGTATTTGTTTAAGATGGATTTTCTGCTTTCTCAAGACTCCGCTCTGTTGCTAACAATACTGTAGTACACTTTCTTTTTATTACTCTACCTTTTATTTAAATATAATTTACTTTGAAGATTTTGTTAAACAAATCCAGGAAAAATGATGCAAAAGTGGTTGGTTTGCCAAAGGAGAGGCGGCAGAAGGCCCGTGCTGCCCTGTTAAATTGCATCAGCGCTCTAGTTTGTCAAGATACTCAAGAGTCCGTTGCATTGGGACGTGTCCTCAATCCTCAATGTACTCCCACAGGTCCTTCTCGTAGCCTTCATGCACGTGCTGTAGCAGCACTCTTCGCCTGCTCTCACAGTATCTGTAGACACACAAAAAAAGTTGTTAAGAGTCCAGCAACAACGAACGTAACAGTGGCAGGTGGTGAGTCACTGACCTGTACTTATCTTGTACTTTCTGCTTGATGTCCTGCAAGGAATCCTGGGAGATATCGCGTTCTAGGTAGCCAGACAGCACCTCAGTGGCATTTTCCAGGTCTGCCTGGTTGTTCTGATTAACCAAACAATTGATAAACAATATTATTCTATGCCACACGATACATAAAAAAAAGACACAAATGCCAGTTATCCATGATAATGCCCCCTAAACTTTGGAGCATCCTGTTTAGAATACAGGAAGTTTGGCAGATTTCCTCCCATTCGCCCCTCCCAACAATGAGGTGACTAATTTGGTCTTGGGTCTTTGTCAGTGGACTAGTTCTGCTGCCAAACATCACAACTGTATAGACAAAGAGAAGCATTGGGAGTTAAGTCATACCATACAAAGGGAAAGAGAGAGTGAATGAAAGAAGTAGTGAGAGAGATGAACGTGTGTCAGAGAGAGAAAGCTAAAGGTGGTTCGTGATTACATTCTGTAATCGGAATGTAATTGGATTACATTCCAACTAGCAACAATAAATCTGTATATAACTTTTTCACTTTGAAAATGTACTGTATTTGTCATCGGTTTTCTTTCTCTCCCCTTCTCCCACTGCTCCTCACGATCACACACGGGCTGTAAAACCAAAACAATGAACGAAAAGAGGGTAAGCAGCTCGGTTAAGCTGCAGTTTCATTCAATAATATAAAAAACGCTGATTAGTTGAGCTTTAAAGTTGAGTTATGTTATGTTTTCACCCATCCGTTTGTCCACTAGCGGGGTATCACTATCCGTTGTTACTATCAGACTGATTTGCTGAAATTTGTCCCAATAAGTTTTAGCTTAAAGATCAACATGCCTAGTTTAGGGTTTAAAGATTAACAAGTCAAGATTAACACTTAACACGAACATTAAATATGAATACTAAAATAACATTTGAGCCAACAATTTCCCTTTTAATCTTACCTCAAAAATAATGGACTGGTTGTTCTTCTTGAGGTAGAAGGCAAAGACGTAAGTGAACATGAGCGTGGAGCGGCACTGGCACAGCACATCTACAGCCTTCTTCAGAAACTGCACCTCGATCCAGGACATGTTGTGCTGCTGCATCTCCTCCATCTTTTGCTTGACCTGAGCATAGAGCTTGTGCTCAAAGCGCAGGCTCTGCATGTGGTTCATGTAGCGGTTGCAGTAGAACAGGTACCTCTGCAAGGCGGCCCTGGAGCGCTGCACACACAACTTCACTTTACTCTTCAAAAATCATTCAGTACTGGATCATCAGCAATGTAAATGCCTAAATTTGATTCTGCTGGTGTTTCATGCAAGATGCCATTCTTTTGTATGAAACCACCAACCATGTTTGTCAGAATTCTCTGTGGTCTCTATGGTTTCTACTCTACTCCAAACTTCTAAATAGCATAGGAACTGTCACTGGTTACATTCTTATGAAACTTGTTGCAAGCAATAAAATAGTTGGGGTATATATATATCATGTTTTAAATTTAAAAAAATATTTTGCCTTTATTAGAGAGAGAGAGAGAGAGAGAGAGAGAG
>JAVQJL010028940.1:0-36752 GCA_036024295.1 Nannoperca obscura
CATTTGCTCTGACGTGCACTGTGAGCTGTAAGGTCTTATATAGACAGGTGTGTGCCTTTCCTAATCAAGTCCAATCAGTTTAATTAAACACAGCTGGGCTCCAATGAAGGAGTAGAACCATCTCAAGGAGGATCAGAAGAAATGGACAGCATGTGAGTTAAATATGGCAAATGGTCTGAATACTTATGACCATGTGATATTTCAGTTTTTTTCAATTTTCTACATTTCTGATTTTTTCTGTCAAGATGGGGTGCTGAGTGACATTAATGAGAAATAAAATGAACTTTTTCAATTTTAGCAAATGGCTGCAATAAAACAAAGAGTGAAAAATTTAAAGGTGTTCTTTCCGTACCCACTGTATATATATGTATAAAGAAGTGTGTGTTCTTCCAGTTAATAATCTTGACTTGACAAAAAATGACCTGTTTTTTACCTGTAAATGTTGTTTCTTACTTAAGCACAGCAGTATAAATGCAGTATTGTCAAAATCCATAAAAGATGCTCCCATACCAAACAAATAAAATAGGTATAATATGACCAGAACATAATCACCTGTATGTCAGGGTGGAAGCAGGAGGTCCCACACACACCATGACTGGCTGGACACTGCAGGTAGGAACATTTGAACCTTACGCCACCTGCACCTCCTGACTCTTCCCCCACAGAGGAAGTGACCCCTGTTGACCCAACGGAACATGACCTCAGGGTCCGTCTTATGACCTCATAGCCCAGCATGATCCCACTGGGTCTGCCTGGACGAGACCAGTCCAACCTCACCAACCTGACAGAGAGAAGAAGAGAGAGAGAGAGAGAGAGAGAGAGAGAGAGAGACACAGAGAGAGATGAGGGGTATGTTCTCCTTGACACTCCTATCACACTACGGGGAGGCACACAAAAACTGTCATATGCAGACGCACACACATGCATTCATGTATGCTTAATGCCTGACAAAGTTGAGTTACAGTGTAAGGGTGTGAGTATCTTTATACACTTCTCACTATTGATTTTCCTCTTTTTTATCTTTGACATCTTTGGCAGGGGAAAGACCTGTGTAGTAACACGCAGAGTTACAACTACAACCACAGTCTCCTAGATAGAAAATAAGCCACAAATCACCACTTGTAAGACACCAACTGTAAGACTTGTAACATTGTGATTTAGGTCAAACGTGGGAAGCAGAAATGTTTAAATGTCCTAAGATTTTACTGACTAAATAAAATGTCTGTAATAATCTGATTACATTACAATTACATGGTTTATCAGTATTTATTACTGAATAATGGATTCAGTATTTCCGTCTTGATAGACTACTGAAGATGAATAAATTCAACAATCACTGTGTCCCTCAAGAGCTGTAGGTTTACGGCATTTGGAATAAATGTAGTCTGTTTGTCCACGGAATCTGTTTTTAAAGTACAACAGAAATGGTGTCATTTTAATAATGTTATTCTTTATTGATATACAGGTTACTAGTGCTGAATAAAATTACATTTTCATGCAGTCCTGTTGTACATAGCTCATATCTTGTGCTGCCTTCACAACAAAACAAATAGCTCCACCATTTACTCTGAGAGTGTCAGGTGTATTGATTCTGTTGTGTCAAACATGCAAACCAGCCTTTGGCGCTGCCAATAAACATTTACGATTACTACACTCAAACCAAAGACTATAATGTTTCACGAACCTGGAACAATGGCAACTCTCTAAAAATAGTTAATATATTATTCAGTAAAATAGTAGTGACAACGTGCAGGAAGTTAAATAATAACTGAAAGAATATTTGCTGTACATCTCTGTATTACCTGGGACTGATTACTTGTGCGTGTGGTGTGGTCAGGTCGGCAGGTAGGTCCTCCACAGTAGTTGTCTGAGTAACATTACTCCACACACATGCATACACAGTACACACCTGCACCTGAGATACAAAAACAAACGCAGCAGACAAAAACGTAATGCACATGTTTGCGTGTCTGTGTTTGTGTGTGCATGTCTGCTTTTTTTTGTGTGTGTACCTGTACGTTGTAGACAGTAAAAGGCAGCAGGTCCCCAAGCAGGTAGGACCCTGAGCTGTTGTCTACACTGCCATGAAGACGGTCGTTAACGTAGATGTAGTAACCAGTAACTGCTCCATTGGGCCGTAGAGGAGGGAACCAGAGCACACGTACTGTGCTGCTGTTAACTGGAACCACCTCTGGGGCGGACATTCCCTCTGGCTCTGAAGATGGCACATGTCAGTACAGAAACCCAAATATGTTTAATTCTTACAGAACAACAAAAAGTTTTATAGCCTGAAGACATGAGAAGTGGTCACCGTCAGACAAGTGTGTTCGAGTTGTGGTATGAAAGCAGTGCTGTCAACATGTCTGTTCGTCCTGGGACAGGGACCCCACCTCTGTTGCTCTTCCTAAAGTTTTGTCCATTTTTTCCTAGAGTTAAAGTTATATTTGAGTTTTTCCAAATCCGAATTGAGAATAGAGGGTGTTGTAAACTGTACAGATTGTAAAGCCGCTTGAGGCAAATTTGTGATTTGTGTTATTGGGCTATATAAATAAAATTAACTTGACTTGACTTGAACTGTTGCAGTAACGTAACAGCAGAGCTGTAAAAGATGGGATTGGTATTGTGATTTTCCGAGGGACATTTTCACACCAAATTCATTTTATAATTGCTTGTACAGGGCTTGCAAATTTAAATTCTATCCACAGAACTAAAACTATAAACTGTTCTTAAGCAATTCTGCATTAGTGATCATCAGGCCAGGCTTGTAAAAGTCAGGAAACAACGGCTATGTCACATGCGTTGACTATGACGACATGCAACATTCCAAATCTGGGCATATTTTCGGAATAAAACAAGCTTCTTTTCGAAGTTAGTTTAGTAGCAGCACTAGTTTCACACAATTAGTAAAAACCTTCCAGAGCAAACAATTTTTAACCACCACTCGCTTGAGAGGTAATGTGTGAGTGTGTGTTTGTGCGAGAGAGAGGGAAAGAGCTAGAGATGGACACCTTAAGCTTATAGGCTTGTGTTGTATGTTGTGTGTACAGCACGACTGTGTGTATGTTGTTGTGTGTGTGACAGAGAGAAACAGACACTGTGCGTTGGTGTGCATATTAAGGGTGACTGTGAATGTGTGTGTGAGAGAGGGAGACCACCTGTGTGTCCGTGTGTGTGCAGTACTGCGTTGATAATGCTATCTAGCAGGAAATGAAATGTAGAGCAGTGGACTGGGTTTAGGTAAGTGCATTGGCAGCAAATGAACTGGGTTAACTTCTCTTAGCTGAGTGCATAGTCACTAAGAATAATAGATTGATTCTGTATGATAAGCTCACTCCCTCACTTTTTCTTTGTCTTATAGGTAATAGTGAATCGTTCGCTGAGTCTCTACCTTTCTGTGTTGTGTTATTATATTCTCTCCCTCTCTTTCATTGTCTTTTCAATCAATTTCCCTTAGTTCCTGTAATTCCCTTGGTTCATTCCTCCAAGAAAGTCTCTTTCAGCAAATGAAGAACATAATATTCTTATTCATTTATAATATGCTATGGCGAAAATAATATAACGTGGTAACTAATAGGAAATTTGTTACAAATACAAAATCAAAATGAATGAGTGAATGACAGAGACCGTGAAGGACATGGGAACTACTGACCAAAAAGAGGACAAGAAAAAAATAATCTGTGAAAGAAGATCTAGAGACAGTGAGCAATATTTAAAAGTCAAAGAGTGAGAGAAAGAACTCAGACTATTGTTAATTTAACTGTGTGACATTTTCTTCAAATGACAATAGAGGTCAAGTTGTGAGTGGAAAAGTGAGAAGAAGGAGGAAACACAGAGGAAGAGAATATGAGAGAGGTAATCATACAGACTCCATCTATTATTCTAAGTGAAAATGCACTCAGCTAAGATAAGTTAACCCAATTCATTTGCTGCCAATGCACTTACCTAAACCCAACCAACTGCTCTACATTTCATTTACTGCAGGATGGCATTATCAACGCAATACTGCACACTGAGCCTCATACACACACAGACACGCACATACATTTTTCTTGCCAATTAGTCCTGATATTAGCATTGCCCTATAGATTTCAGGCCATGTTAGGATGGTTGGTAGGGTTGAGCTGCATTAGTTAAAATATATTTGGCCTCTGTGTGTGTGTGTGTGTGTGTGTGTGTGAGTGCGCACACTCTTATGGCTGTAAAATAATGAAATTACCTCCAGAGCCCTCTCAGTTAAACGAGCCATGCTTTGCCTTTAGCACCTAATGATTTTCTAATGTTGTTAATGCACTTTTTATTATACTGCTCAGATTAGAGAGAAAGAGAGAGGCCTCTGACATATGATTATACTGAAAAAGAAAGAGAACTGTGAAGGGGGAGGAAGAGAAAGCAAGATGGTCAGATGGTCAACGGAATTATGAAGGAAAATCGAGACATAAAGAAAACAAAAGATAGAGTGAGCGGCCTCTGACATATGATTACATACAGTGATTTGAAAGATAACCCTTGAATGCTGAGGGACTGGGTTGAGAGTTGGAGAGGGAAAAGTCGTGATGACAGTTGGATAGCCTGCACAGTTCACAGCTTAAGGCCATAAAAGCTGATCCTGCCTGAAAAGGGAAATACCAGTAGATCTGAGAACTGATATATTTAGCTCATATTCTACTTAATACCCTCTCTGAAACTCCAGATTTACTCCTTATAAAGAGTCTCAATTGTTCATTTCACAAATATCAACAGATTATTCAGAGACAGCTAATGACGTGAGGACAGATGAGACTATTAGAGGTTTATTGTAACGATGTCATCGCATATTTTGATGGATTTTTTTCCATTTCAACATAATATTTCACTTATTTTATTATAGATTTTTTCCCTGTCGAATTATAAAATACCTAACCAAACTTTTTGAAAAAGATTAAGTTGGGTATTGTAAAGTATACTAATTGTATAAGCCATGTTCGCTGTCATGTTTGACAGAGAGAATGCAGCTTACGTGTATGGCTGTGTTACAACACCTTAAATCTGCCTCACACACACTTTGTATTGATTTCATGCCTCACTACATGATGTGTTTAACATCTCCTGAGAAGCACAGAGTTGCAGAGAAATGGACATTAACACAGACACCTCTGTATTGAATTTTCGTATTGTACATGACACATACATACAGTATGTGCACAACAACACATCGCACCGTATTATCCAAAGAAGGAAGACCAATTCTAACATATTTCTAAGATCAACTCTTGGTCAGAAATGACACAAAAATACATACCTCCATCCTGTGTGGTGACTGTAACTATTGCCTTAGTTGTATTATGTGCTCCATTGGACACCTGTAATGACACCAGATATGTGGTACTGGGCCAAAGTTCACTTATCACTGTGGAGAAGATCTCAGGGGGGAAAGTCAAGAATTGACTTGACTGGGCAGACTCTATTGTAAGAAAGTAAGATTCCACTTCTCCCTGTAGGTCTTGCAAAGCTGAGAAATACAGGAAGAGAGAGGTAAAAGAGTGAGGGAGCAGTTGAAATTCAAATTTTTTTGTCTATTTTTTGCTAATCATCAAGTCACAGAAACAATCTAAATTGAATATATGGCCATGAAAGACTTTTGCTTGGCAGACATAGAAAGTGTGTGTGTTTAAGAGAAAGGGTAATCTTACAGGGTTGTGTCCAGTTGACATGTACAGCAGTGTGATTGTTAGCTTGGGCGGACAGAGATGGAGGGTGGTGGGGAATCCCTGCCATAGTCACCGCTGTAACAATCTCTCCTGAGGAGAAGCCCACGTCATTATGTACCACTAACTGGTACTGGTAACGGGTGAATCTGTTGAGAGACAATATTATTGTTTTTGATAAGAGGGCTACAATATGTTTTACTTTCCTTGTGATATAAAAACTACTAATGTTGCTGGGAAATATCTTCAAGATTCTGAATAATAGGCAGTAAAAAAAAAAAACTATACTGCTGTGCTTAACATTCAAAAATTGCTTGGGAAAGAAAAACACAACAAATAATATAAACAAGGTCCTTGTTCAAGGTTTTCCATCTTTATCTATAGCCTATGTTCCCTTCTAAAGTTATTGTTAGTTTTGCTAATATGGTGACTTCTTTCTCTCTTTTCTCTTTGACTATTAAACAAATACAAATACATTTCTCATAAAGGAC
Organism: Nannoperca obscura; assembly: GCA_036024295.1. NCBI lineage: Eukaryota > Metazoa > Chordata > Actinopteri > Centrarchiformes > Percichthyidae > Nannoperca > Nannoperca obscura. Next base: position 6,176 of record JAVQJL010028940.1, read on the forward strand.
ATCAATCCTGCAAAGTGAAAAGTCCTGACACGTTCAAAAGTTAGTCAGTTTACTACTTGAATAAAGCAGAGTAGAGAGACAAGCCCCGAAAAGAGTACACCCAGAGCCGTTTAACAAGCATAGAGGGGGAAAAAACTGCTTCCACCAAGTGCCAAACTGAGATTAGGGGACGCTGTGTGAAAAACAATTTAATTCTTTGGGATATTTGCTTAATGTATCTTTGAGCGGTATTAAAAGATCGGCATCAGCGGCAGCTCGCCGATCGGCTCTGCACACACGGTTTGCTGTGGCGCCGGCGTTTGCTCTAGAGCTTATTTCAGTAATCTCACCTGCTTAGGCCTTTATCTTGGTAGAACAATTTGGTGCCGGAGTAAACATGGAGCCAGCGATGGAGATCTTCAGAGGGGGGAGGGGACACAGCTGTTACCGGGGGGACCGTGGCGATGGCCAGGGGCTGGTGGATTTTACGTCGGAGCAACTTGTATCTGAAGGGGAAATTTGAATAAAACAAAACACACACACACACACATGGTGGGATGTTTAGGAATGCATTAACACATCAAATGTTCATATGAGCACACAGACACACACACACTTCACTCCACATGGAAATACACACATGCCTGCATAGCCTACAAACGTATACATACAGACACACAATTTTCAATTGACTCTTCTCCTTATCGCTCATTTCCTCCTCTTCTGCTGTTTTTCATCATCTCTATTATTTCTGTTCAGTGTATCTCACCCCTCCCTCCCTACGCCCCTCCCTCTGTTGTTTTTTTTCTGCAGGGTTTGTGTTTTCCTCTCCCCACAGTGATGCTAATTTCTGCTGTAATCAGAAGAGAAGGGCTTAATGCCGCCTTTTAACCAACCCACTTAGACAAACACACAGAGCTGAGCAGAGCAGAACAGAGAGACAGGCTCATGCATTTTAATTGCCTGCCAGGAAAATGGACCTTTATTTAAGGCCTAATCTCTGACAGAGTAAAACAGGACAGAACAAAACGGACCAGAATGTGCATTAAGACTGAGAAAACACTGATTAAAAATGCACAACACTTAGCTCATTACCAGGGCACTCATGTTAGCAGCTTGTTAACGTGTTCCTAGCTGCTTGTTTGTGCAAGTTTTTCAGGAACAATTGAACATCTCCAGAATGTGTCTCTCAGTAACAACATGCTGTACATTTCAGTCTTGGCTGCATGGTTTCTAACTTTGGGCTACAGCTAATGAATAAAAACACAGGGTGGAATCAGATTATGTAAAGTTATGATGGTTACATAGATCAGGGTCCTCACATATTAGCTTTTCATAATTAGTACTGGATGTTGGATTTGTTCATTTGCTTGAACAGAACTATTACATACTTTCTTCTTCTATACTTATATATACATACTTTCTGTGCATTTTGAAAAACATGAATCAGTTATGAATGACTTATCCATAGTGGGAATGTTGACTGAATTATCAACCTTTCATCCCTCCTCTGGCATTTTGTACTTGATGTTCTTCCCTTGTATACACTCAAGTGAAGACAGGCGATGGGCCAAAAAGCCGAGGTAAAATGATTTTTATTGACTGACACACCTTTTTAAATGTAATGTAACAAAACTAGGCCAGTCATTGTTATGCAGTCAGTTGTTTGCAATGTTGGTGACAAAGAAAAACAAAGGAATTTGACTGTGACGGTATATCTTATGTTACCAATATACCTTCAATTTACAGTAAGCAGCAATGTGTAATGGCAAGTAAGCCCAGTGGTCTAAGACCCATACATTGTAACTGTGCCATCCTTAGTCAGAAAAGAAACAAAACATCTTGTTAATGTCACACAAAGCCATGATTTCTGCGCATTTCTCATGTTACCTGATGTTTGGACCATTGGGCCTGCTTGGTGGTTGCCAGGAAATGGCCAGGAAAGACTCACTGACTGCCACTACAGACAGTGGTTCAAGGCCTTCAGGTCTCGTTGGTAATGTGGTTGCTGGAGTGGGCAGGCTTTCTGTACATCCTCCAACATGCCCACCACCATTGGAACATGCCAACACAATGATACTGTAGTTTGTGTATGGAATGAGGTCCGTTATTGTGATGTTGAGCTCAGAAGCATTTCCACTGTCATGAAAGATGCGGGGTTCTGGGAGGCGGATCTCATAGCCATGGATTTCTCCATTGGGAATGAGAGGAGGAGACCATGTGACCTGAAACAAAAGTGTTTTAGATTTAAAGTAAAGTATTCAGATACATCAGAGTGGTACAGAGAAAACCAAACTGCTACTTCACTTAATCCTCTCTAACTGTCCTATCATTTTCCCAAAAATGTCATCTCAGTGTTTGGCTGGGCATTCAAACCGTTCTGGACATGCTGAGGACAGCATAAAGCTTTGAGATGGATGAACAACAGGAAGTCATGGCATAGTGCATGTGTATGAGTGTGTGTGCATGTGCAGAGCCTGCAGTGTGTGCACATGCAAACACATCTGCATCAAAGTGTAAATACATGTGTGGTCAGATGACCGCTTCCAGTGCAATCATGTAGGTAGTATCCGTCTGTACGTACATTGTCACCTGGGTATGTGAATGGATGGTCACTGTGTGTGTGTGTGTGTGTGTGTGTGTGTTTGTTCAACTCTCTTGTGGGGGAAGATAACCTGACTTTGTCTTGAGCTTCCTTTCATCAAATTTGAAACAGGTTACACACACACACATACACACACACACACACACATAAACACGCGCACATAAACGCGCGCACATGCACAACCACCATGCTAAAATAATGAGAACGGCTGGTAATGGAATTGCTGCATGCAAAAACAAAAGCTTGCTGTCGTTGAGCACTGCATCTGATTTGGAAACAGTTCAGTCCGTCAGCATTTCAGAGTGAAGATGAAGGTAACTGGCACACACACAAATGGTAATACACACACACACACACACACACAAATGGTAATACACACACACACACACACACACACACATACACTACTCCATGTTTGAATTAGAGATATCTTGACAATACATTTTCCTTATACATCCACATACATGAATATAAATTCAACATTTAGTGTGTTTAACAACAATAACAAAACACACACACACACACACACACACACATAAACACACCTGTGTCCATGTACTGTGTGCTCCAACACACTAAACACTGACATGTGCAATAACTGATCAGTTCAGAGCTTGTTGAGACTTATGAGTTCAGGTGATTAAGTGGTCAATGTTGATGAAAGTATTATGAATGAACGTCAAGTATAATTATTTCTCATGCAACCTTGATATTCATTTAACAAGTGACACTGTGAGGTGAAACAGGACACACACACACACACGCACACACTCTGCGCCACCTACACAACCACATATGGGCAGGGTCATGTTGAGTTAGGTAGCTCATTTCCCAAAGTGCGTGTTGGGTGTGCTTTGTGGTGGAAGTCATTTACAGATTGAATAGCCTGATGTAATCTGGAGATGGTGAAGACAGCAGAGACCCTGGGCTGACACAGACCACTGGGGCTAAGGCCAGTACAGTATGTGTGTGTGTGTGTGTGTGTGTGTGTGTTTGTATGTGTGTTTATGTGTATATGAGTGAGAAAGAGACAGATGATAATGTTGGTACTGAGAGAGAATAGGTGTGTGTGTGTGTGTGTCTTTGTGCATCAATGCTATTATAATCAAAATAAAGTCAAAGGCACTGAGAGAGTGCCAACCTCTGCAGCTGACAACACAATTCTACAATTTATTCTTACATGCATCAACGTTATAACTTGCATATTAAGGTAAATTTATATTGTCATCCTACAAACAAACTCTCAGGATTTGGGATCCAGACCCACAAGTTTAAGTTAGTTTTTTTCTGATTTGTTGCAAAAATGTATTTATCTTAGGGCACCAACCTGGAGATGAACAAAATCAAATTAATGGTTTTATCACTTAAGTTTATCAATATGCCTTCAGCACAACTAACTACCAGCAAATGCATTGCACTATAGCAAATGCACTATCTTGGGAGAAAGATAATGAGTGTGAGAATTAGACACGAAACACTTCTAACTGTGAATCAAAGAAAGAAGCGGATACATACATATAGAGTGGTTACAGTCTCAGGCATTGCATTCTTTTGGATGTATTCCCTGAACACTGGCACTGTATCTGTAGTATCTGTGCAAAAAAAACCCTATTTTGTGTCTGTGATCTCATTTTCCTTCATTGCGTGACTCTCTTTTTAGCACATAGTTCAATTTCAAAACCCACATTACAACAATCAGTGTGTTGATCTTCATCCTTCACTGAATCACACTCACATCCCAAACTATTCCACTTGCAGTCTGATGAAGCCAAAAGGACATTATCTGTGAATAACAGTGAAGCCTTACTAATATCAGAAAAGTTGACATTCAGCAGACTTTGTCTGTCACTTGATATCCTCACCAGGAAAAGAAAACAGGATAATGGTTAAGAGAGAGTGAATATCTCAATGAGCAAGAAGTGATATGAAAAAGAAACCATATAGAGAATGAAGGGAGATACTCAAAATCCTCTGTGTTGTCAAGGTCAATTGGTAACCAAGAAGAGGTCTGCCTGTCTGTCCAATTAGCAACAAGCAAGAAGGAACACTTTCCTTCTCGGACCTGTGACACCTAAAGCTGTGCTGCAAAGATGACAGGGGCCGTTCTGAAATGATGACAGGCATTAGCATTTTTCTGCAGTTAGCATTAGTGCAGGGCTGTGAGTGCATCTGTGGCTCTGTGTGTGTGCATGCATACAATATTGTTTCAGTGATAGGCCCTGATGTGGGATTAGCCAGTGGTGGAATTTAACTCTGGCCCCTCCTTTAAAATGGCCGACAGGAAGGAAACTGCCTCAGACAGGGTCACAGCCCCTCCCATTTTCTGAAGGGGACCTTGAGTTGAATATTTTTTCTTTCTCATTAAATCCCAAGAAGGAAAGACAGAGGAATCCGTATGACATTGCTTTGTCTTTTCTACTCTGAGTGACTGAAGAGATTTTCAGTGAAGTTGCATTGCATTTTTTGTGTATTCTCTGTTTAAAGAAACTTAAACACTAATTCTAAAAGCTCTTTCTGAAATCTTCTATCAGTTGAATGTAAAAGTTGATATTTTAACTATCAGGAGCAGTACGGCTGACATGGATTATATTTGTGTGCTTCAGCCTCTTCTCAGAGCTCTTGGAAAAAAAAGGCTCTCATACCTGAAGTGACTCTGGCCCCAAGACCTTCACCCTTGGGGGACTGAGACCAGCTGGTCGGGAAGGTCTGGTGGTGATATTGACCCAGGGTCCTGCAAGTATTTAACAGTATGTGGTTAAAAAAAGAGTCTACAGCAAAACAACAATGGGTGGAAGCATTCATCTTTAAGTTTGACACAATGTGGTAAATCCCGTAAAGCCGGCAACACACACACATTTAATTTTAGTTAAGCCCATTATTTATGGCCTTACCTGTGGTGTTGCCCCCCTGATTATGGAGCACAAGTCGATACTGATAGTTTGTCCAGGGACTGAGAGCCGACGATGAGTCCAGAAAGGAAAGAGGGGGAGGGTCTGGTGGGAGATGGCCCACTATGGAGACTTGTTTGGTCCCAGCAACTCTGCGTTCAATCAACCACCTACAAACGCCACAAGTTACAATGGAATTCACTGTTAAATAGCAATGTCACAGGGGGGATTTAAGTATATGTATATGATTATCTCTCACCGCTCCAGTGGTCCATTGCTCCACTCCGGTGCACCCCAGGACAAGAGAACAGAGGTGGGGGTGTCAGAGTAGAGGTGGGGTGCAGGAACCCCTTCAGGGGGAGCCGGGAAGGTACGAAAGCTCTGAGATGTCCCAGACACTGAACAACCCACACTGGTGCACACCTCCACCTAGGCGTTGGGGAACAATTTTGTAAAATCACAATCGGACATGTGTTCCCACTGTTATCACTGTAAAGCAAGCAGTTTTCTTGTCAGAAAATCCCCAATTAATAGTAATGAGAACAGTTTAATAACATGATTTATTCTGTCGTTATTTCTCAGTCAGTAATCTCAAATTCTGGCACCTTCAACTGCCATGATACAATGACTATTTGTCTGATCTGTGGCTGGAAACACGATTACTAAACTGCCAAAACAACATTTTCTTTATATTTATCACTGGAACATAATCAGAAGAAGAGAGAAGAAAAGAGACTAACATTTGTTTATTTAAATTGCATATGTAACTATACAGTACAGTACTGTGTACCTGGAGGCTGTAGGTCTGGTATGGAAGTAGGTTGAGGAAAGTGTAGCTAGTGGTGTTCCCTGGAACAGTGACTGATGGAAAGGATGAACTTGAAGTTGCACTAAGTAAACCAGAGATGGGTCTGTGGAAGGGGTCTTGGTTTAGAACATGTTCAGTATTAGAGCTGGTTGCATTGTATTGTGGGTTTGATAGTAAAAGACTGGGGCCTGGGTTTACACTGGAGGCATTGGGTTCAGTGGGGTGGAATGAGATGGAACCAGGGCCTTCGCTTGTATTGCTTTCATGAGTGGGCTCGATCTGGTTGTCTTCTGCGATACCAGGCATCAGGCTAGAGAAAGGGAGGAGGTTGGGTCTAGAGCCTTGGATTTTGCTTGAACTGTCATTACTTCCTGTGTTCACAGTGGACACGGAGATGTAGCTTGAGCCTGGGGTGGTATGATTGGATATTGGTCTGAGATTATGACCTGAGCTGAGATATGCACCCTTCGTGCTGGACAATGGGCTTGGGTTAGGACCCAAGCTGGAGTTGGGGGTTGTGCTGGTGATGGAGTCTGATCTGGGTTTGAAATCTAAAGAAGAGATTGAGCTGGGGTGCAGATAGATGGTATAATTGGTGATAATGCCATTTGGTTGGGAGGGAGGAACCCAGGTAATTGTTACACTTCGAGGATGGAGCCCTGATACAGCTGGAGTGTCCACTGGTCCTGGGGCTGGAGGTACAAAGAAAGAAATAGATAAAGTGACAGGGAGAGGAAAAGAAAAAAAGCAAGAGATAAATACACTTTTTGCGTGTGTGCTTAAAGAGAGTATGGGGATTTGTTCTAAAGAATTATTTGACAAGTAACATCAAGAATGACATCAGAAGGACAAAGAGTGATTTTGCCATCCCTATCTAAGGGATTAACATGGAAACTCTCTTTCTCTCTCAATTTCTCCCCCTGAGAAGATTGTATTTATGGATTTATGCACTACTTGTGACTGTTTGAATGTGAGTCTGTGCATCTTTCAGCAGGGAATTCAGGAGGTGATGTGTAGGCCAGACTGGACTGCTGGAAACATTGTAGCTCAGTTTCGCACTAGCTTTGCTAAACACAAACACATGACACACACACATTCAAACACACACACACACTTATGATTCATAATTTTTGTAATTAAAATGAGGAACAGAAATTGGGACATAATCTATCTAGATATTTATAGATATATTGAACTACTGAACATTTTGAAGAACTACTAAACTTCAGGCCAGGAGAACAAACTGATTGCAAATGCATCATGACACATCGTTTTGCAGAAGTACAGCTGCTTAAATTCTTATGTCCAGAAGTCAAAATGATCCTCAAGTATGCAGGCAGACAGAGATGCACATCAGTCACATGATTTGCACACGTCCAAGCACATATAAGAACCTACACAAGACTAGTAAGATGGATATTTCACTCCACGGTAGTTCATTTGAAGGTAATGCCCCCTCCCCCCTCCTCCCCCAGCATTTACATCCCACTATACTGCTCTATAATGGACACACACAAATGCATGTCCATATACATAGACACACACTCTTCCTAACGCACACTCACAAGCCCACACCCACAGTGATGCAGTATAGCAGTAATGGTGCTGTGTGAAGGGCAAGCAGATCAAGGTGACTGAGCGGACTGAGGGAGCGTGCTGCGTCGCTAAGTGCTACCGCTAACCGCTAACGGCTTTCCCAGATGGCGGTGTGTGTGTGTGTGTGTGTGTGTGTAAGAGAGAGACACACAGACAGAGAGGGAGAGAGGATAAAAGAAGATGAGCGGTTCAGAGAAAACGTGCATGACTGCATGAGAAATAAAGTGTGCAAGCATGTATATGTGTATGTCAGCATGCATGCACATAAGACAGTGGTAGTGCAGAATGTGTGTATTTCGCAGACAATCTACTAACTTATCGGCCTTACTTCACACGGGCTGAGATGCCAAGTAACATTCAGTGTTTGGACCAGGTTGTCAAAGTTTTCCTAAAAGTTTAAATTGTCTCTTAGTATAACGCACCTACTTAATTTACTTATGGACCCCAGTGATCTATAAAAGTAACTATGAATTGTTCTCTGAGCTATTTCTTTACTGATATATTCGCAACAACACCCACCCCCCCCCAAAAAAAACAACTGGCATGGAGTATGACCATGTGCATGCACACATACAATATAATATACAGTCAGACACAGAGAGAGGCATTTCACAAGCAAAGACACAAAGATACATTAAGATGGCAGCCAGCAAGTCTCTCTCTGTTTCTCTCTCTCTCTCTCTCTCTCACACACACACACACACACACACACACACACACACACACACACACACACACAGATACACACTTTTTCTATCTCCCAAACAAATAAACAACAGTATAAAAATGGTGATGTAAAGCTTGGCTGATTTTACAGATCACAAATGGTCCCACCAACAACCCATCTTTCCTTCTATCTACATCTCTCCTTCTGTCTGTCTGTCTGTCTGTCTCTCCCCTCTTCTCTTTTCCTCTCTCTGACCCTTTCATCCCTCTGTCCCACCACCTCTCACTCATTTTCCTCTGTCTCTCTACGTTACTCATGCTTTGTGTCGCAGCCTCTCTCCCTCTTTCGCTCCCTCTCTCGCCGGTCTCCCTGCTAAATAAACAATGCAGAGAGTTGACCTTTTGGGTTAACAGGTTTTTATGCTAGCTCTACTCAGCACTCACACTGATTCAATTATCACCAAAGGTCCACTGAACCCCACGAATAACCAAAGAGCCAGTCTCCATGTCTATGTGCATATGTGCCAGCCTGTTTGCGCGCCTCACTGCGCTTTCGTTCGTCTTTGCGCATGGTTGGGGTTCTCTCTACTTGTTTATCTAATTAGATATTCTGCATCCTCCTGTATATTTGACTATATTTTTGTCTGCCTTACTGTATTTCCTTCTGTCTGTCTGTTCAAAATGTCTGTCTGTTCCAACAACAGACATGAAAAAACACGCAGGTGAGAGATGCACATAAAGGAAGACAAACACAATCCCGTCACCTTCATCCAGCCCCCCATCAACCACCCAAAATAATCCCTGTTGTCACCCCCGATTCCCCCTCTCCTCTCCTCCGCCCTTCCCCCATCCCCCCTCCCTCTAAGTGTTGAGTGTTATTTAGGCTTTACTGGCGCGTGTAAAATTCTGCAATTTGAAGGGCTGTTAAGTTTTTCAATTGAAATTTTCATTTAAGATGCAGGTGATGCTTTTTCCCTTTTTTTATTTTACTGACGCTTTACTGCTCTCTGGATAGGATGGGACGAGTGCTGAGGGAATGCGTAGCAGCGCCTTTCTCTCTGATTTCCTGACTCCTTATCTCTTTTTCCCTCTTCCTCTCCTTCCTACTCGACTTTCGTTTTTCCATCTTTCCACCGTCTTCCACTCACTCCAACCTTTTCTCTCCTCCCTACCTCTTAGACCTCTCCATTCCCCATGCCTTTCTCTCTTTCTTTCCCCTCTACCTTCAACCCTCCCTCCACACCTCCCACCCCTACTCCTCCTCTCTCCAGTAAAACACAGTAGCAGAAGGCTAAAACAGGAGTGCGGAGCCGCCAAGCCTTAAATCACATTTATAAGGATTTGGTTAGCATAGTAATAACACAATCAACTGACAAGGGCTAGGAGAGGGGGAGGGAGTGTGTGTGTGTGTGTGTGCACTAGTGGGTGTATACATGTTATGTAGCTTCTTGTGCATATTTGTGTGCATGTATGTGTAGGTAAGGGCTCATGTAGATTTAAGTGTGTACTTCTGTGTGTATCCATGTGAAGAGAAGAGGAAGGGTATTATTTTTAGCCTCACACAGGGTCCTGTGCGTGTGCGTTTGTGGGCATGTGTGTATGTGGGTGACTGGGCTTTTGAAGGTGAGTCGAGGCTCCTAGGAGCCATAATAAGGACAAACGCTGAGCTTTACTGTAATCAAGATGCTTATAACATGGTGTCAAACGTGACAAGCAATACTTTGAGAATTTACATTGGATTTGATATCTTTACTTTTTCTACAGATTATTTAATGTCACTTCAGGAGACACAGAAGAAGCAGTGGGAAAGAGGATGATGCATGACCAAGGTCATGAGCTTGATTTGTATCCATAACATCATGAGTATATGAGATGTACATTAGCCTTTAAGTAACTGCGACCATCACCATACTTGAAATGTCTGTCATTCAAAATGTTCAATATCCCTTTCAGACACTGATTGTTTGAAAAGATTTACTTTATTCCAGTTAACCTTCTAACATATTCATGTACTACTAAAAGAGAACAAAAAAGTTGCAGCCACATATGGCTTTTAAAATAAAACGTGGAAATATGTTGGTGTGTCAAATTATTCAAATCAATGGGAACTGACTGGGTTTAGGACGGACAACTGAAGGGACTCCAAAAGAAAATATTACAAAAGCTTTACTTAAGCATGTGACTGCTGAGGAATCAAAGTTCTGACAATATATTTAAAGAAAACAATTCAAAAAGCAACATGTAAATGCATGTTCAGGCAATGAGTATATAATGGTGTACATAAAATATTCTAGCTATCTCTTGATATGCAAAATAACAATTGGATAATGCTCATATTACTTCAATATTTCCCTGAGACAGCTAACTGGACACAATACTGGGAAATAAGGTGCAGTGTTATTTTATTAATGCAGTCACTGATTCATTAAATAACATGAATTCTTTGTGTTCTGTCATTACCTTTAACCTAATTTCTGTTGCATTTTCCTCCTTCACACTTTTCTCTCTCTCTCAGTCTGCTTTAATTTCAGTTTGGTAAAACAGTGCTTTTTTAATGTTCTTTTTCTCTCAAACACACACACACACACACACACACACACACACACACACACACACACACACACGCACACACACGCACACACTTTCTAAGACTGCTTGGCTAAGATCATTTTGTCAAAACGGTACTTTATTCATACTCTCTATAACACACATACACACACACACTCTCTCTCTCTCTCTCTCTTAGATCACTTAGCTAGTGTGAACATGGGAGTAGACAGAGGAAAGGGAGCTGTCCAACACGGCTAGAGTTTATGTTCACAGGAGCCGTCTGTCTGTTCTGCAGCGGCAGGAATTCATAGGGACCAAATTACATTAAAAAGATGGATATAAAACTTTAATGGAATGATAAAAAGGAAAGGAGGACGCATGGGTCTCTCTCTGTCTCTGTTCTGTCATTAGCCCCCTTTTCTTCTCTTCCTCTTTTTTCCTCAATTCCTCATTTTCCCTTTTTGGTCTCTTCATTTCTCTTTTCTCACTTTTTCTGTCCACTTCTTAGCTTTTTTTCCCTCTATTCTCCTCCTCCTCCTCTCTCTCACCTTCTCTCTCGTAAATACTTAAGGGCTGTCAAATAGAAGAGTTGAAACCCACTCTGTGCTCAAACACGAAAAAATAGCAAGAAAGACAAAGAGTTGGAGAAAGAGGAAAAAGAAAAAAATACTTGAAAAAGGTCAAAGAATAATAAGAAGACATACAATATGTTCTTAAATCCATATTGTTAATGAAGGTCCATATCAGCAAATAGTATAGTATACACAGTTTTGCAGCAAAGTGGAGACCTTGCAAGGTTACAGTTTACACCTACAAACACAGATTAGTTTAAGAGGATCTCTTCCAAAAGGGGTGAAACCCAAAGGACTCCACCATAACAAATGAGCACGTATATTAAGATCTGCTGTCAATGTCATTTGAGCGTATGTATGAATGCTTGTGTGATTTTATGAGCATGTGTGTAAAATCTTTTTATATTTGTAAGCGTGAATTACTGTATGAACTGTGCTGCAAAACTATTCTTTACTTTACATGATACAGAATCAAATGTAAAAGTGCTTGCTAGGGTTGTCATTTTTTGAAGTGTGTGGGGGAGTAGATTAGGAGGGGAACGCAGCCTTTCCTGTCACTACGAAGACGACGAGAGGATGGGTTTATGGTGACAAATTACACATCAGTGTTAGCAAAATCCAATCTGGCCACACTTGGCTTTCTCCCATCATGGGTTTAAATCCCTTCTTATTAAAAGCTTCCATACCTATCATGCATTCTATTATTATGTTAAAAGATTTTTTTTATGCATACTTTAAAATGATTGGATGTTCGCATTTCAACAATACTGTACTGTATGCCCCATGCATGGATGTAAGATTCAATTTTAAGATGTGACATTTAGTTGTGTGTAATTTAATGAAATCATTATGACACATGGAGCGGTGATATAATGTAGGGCCCAAAAGAAAACCAATTAATCTGTTCCACATGTATTGTTCAAATAAACAAATGAATGAGTGAAACACATGAACACAATACATCGTTATTTCTTATATGGGTTACAGTAAGTAGTGCTCCAATGTTTCGGGGTTTTGTGTTTAACTGATAAAGCACAAAAAATAGTTGTGATTTTAGACCATGCATGATTGTTTTGTAGACTTTTTAAACTTTAACTCCACCAGTCCACTTACAGTTTAAGTATAGGTGAGTTTGTATACATGAAACTTCATGATAAGGAGGACAAGCAGGTGTTTGTCCAAGACACATGTTCTCTCTCTCTCTCTCTCTCTGTGTGTGTGTGTGTGTGTATGAGAGGAACTAAGAGGGGCAGAGAGAGGAGAATGAGAGGGGTGGAGAAAGAGGGCACAGTGTGACCAAATGGACACATCCATTACAGTACACACATAAAAACACAGAGAGAGAGGTAGATTCACACACGTTTTCACTCTCACATGAAAACACACAGGTGTACACACAAATATTGTCCACCTTATCTATTAGTACATGGAAAAAATGTGTGTCTGCTTATGTGTGTGTGTTTGCTTGAGGGAATTAAATTCTGAATAGCAATGAGAAAAACATAGGGCCATAATTTAATTCATCCTAAATGTCTGAAATAGTGTGTGTTTGAATGAGTGTGTGTCAGTGTGTGTGCATTGCGCATACATGTGTACATACACATTTCTGTGTGTGTACATGCGCATGTATCCAATGTATGCAAATCTCAGCTGCTTAATGATAATGTATGTGATAATAGCGTGGTACTAATTAATTTATAACTTTGCACTGAGGAGGCTGTTCCAGTGGCTAATATGATTCTATTACAGCAATTAGCCCACAATGACACTGGCTAGGTCACTCACACACAGACACACCTTACAGTATGCAAATCTCACTCTGTCAGTGTGTTCCACTCTATCTTGCTTGTGCCCATGTTTCCACCAACTTCTTCATTTTTAATATGTTCCGTCTCTGTTTCTCTTCCTTATTGTCTTGATCATATTGGCTGCCTCCACCAACACCAAGTAATGAATACACTTTTATAAAAGAAAACCTTGGAGACTTGCAGAGAATAAAAGGAAACTGGGCAGAGGCTCTGTTTTTCACAACACAGGCCATATGTTTAATGTGTGAGGCTATTGTTAAGATCATTCCCTAAAATCAGGAGATCTCCTTCACTTTAACTTTGACTCAGCAGCACTGACGGCCAACTGACCGCAGAGGCCAACTAACAACCAGCTGTTGCCAGCCACCTGCCAGTCAATTGAAACTCGGCTGGACTGCTGACACAAGCACCCAGGCAGAAGAATCCAGTATGAAAAGACAATGCCAACAGGTAGCTCATATAACATCAGTACTGAGTGTTTATCTGACCCCACAACACGTTTGTTTATGATCACCAATGTACTCATTTATTATTATTTATTAATTTCCATGGTTATTTATAAACTTTTCTCTTCTGCCATTTTTACATTGTCAGTGTCTGTACCTGTATATGTGAGTACCAAGTATGTTAAATGCGATGTGTGCGCTTGTGTGTATGAGTATGTGTACTTACTGTCCTCCGCGGTGTGCAGGGTTGCCCAGGGGCCGACTGTCTGCCCATGTGTGTGTGAAACCACCACTCTAAAGGAGTATTGCGTGTACGCTGACAGGCCCTCTACATGATAGGAAAAGGTGTCCGTTGCATTTTCCATAAGCCTGGGATTTGATGGATACAAACACAAACACAATAAATTTACTGATACACATTTGGATCTGGTCAGTCTATCTATTTACATATATATGTGTTTGTTTGCTTCATTATTTACTGTCAACACCATGCCTTGCTTTTTGAAATGTGAATCCATGTATTTCAATCCATGTATAAAAAAATAAATAAAAATAAAAGTCTAAGTCTAAAATGTCATTAGGTATCAAAGTGTATGTTTATCATTGCAATGGATGCCATTTGTCCTGGCCATAAGGCTTCTTGTTATGCTGTATTTATACATTTTTATCACTTAAAATTTAGCAACTTATTTCCTACCTTAGCCTAAATGTTTTCTCTTTCAACTTTTTCTGCCATCTCTTGTTTTGCTCTTTAATGTCCAATTACAGAGATTTAGCACAAGACAATCCCCAGGGGGTTTTCTGCAGGAGCAGTTCCTGTGGTCAGCTGATGTCTACTTGAGGCATAGTGATTACCACAGTTACAATTACATTTGTTTTTTGTTGCACTATTAACTGCAAGTTCTTTTTAAACAAAATATTAATGTAGATCAGACCTATACTTTTTATTGGTAACAGACTATACATTTTTTGCACATTTAGCCCCTGATAATGTACGAGCAGCAACCATTACAAGATTAATTTAGAAAGACCTTGGTTAAAGGTGAAAGAGGGTGAAATTAAGAAGACACAGATCTTAACAACCACAAAGTTTTGTAGTGTTACCTGTACAGAACCGTTTGTACTGAACATTCTATGAATGGAACATGGTTTGCCTTTATTTCAGTTTTTGTCTGGAAAAATAAATGTTTAATGTATCTCAGACATTTTACATTAAAAAAAACAACATGTTGTATCTGTTTTATGTATTCTAATGTGTTCTTTCTAAATTAATTTATATCTTAAGGTAATTAGGTAATGTTGTAAAAGTGTCAAGGGACAAGTTTCATAGACTATATCGTCAGTATGTACAGTATTTGCAGAGCTTTTCATCCCATTCCCATGTCATACCTGATCATATAATCATACAAAGGAATCCAGGACAAAGTAAAAGAATATTGTCATAAATGAGGGACCGTTGACCATTTAGCATCAGATGGATAGAAGGGATGAATGAATGAATAAATCAGGAAACAATGAGATTTCCATAGCAGAGGAGGAGGAGGGCATGGCTGTCTGATATATAATACATGTAGCTAGTCATTTATTTATTACCACAGAATGAGAGCCTCCTCTTCTTGGATTAAATTGCAATTTGTTGTCAGGAAGCATGTAATGAATACATATCAGATGCACACCCTCTCTCTCTTTTATTCTATCACATTTTCTCTACCTCTCTCTCTCTCTCTCTCCCTTTGCCCTGATCTTTGCTTTTTTTTTGTCTTTTTGACTCTACCCCCCCATCTCTCCAGCTCATTTCCTCCCTGTTTTTCTGATGGTCTGTCATATTGATGTGACATATTCAGCTGTGCTGTATAATGTGCCCCTTCGTATGTACATGTTCTTTAGGTGCATATTTATATCTTATTGCTGTTTATTATCACATGTCTCTGTCTCAGACCACTTGCATGTGATGTGGACAACTGGGTGCAAACTTGTCCACTTGTTCATCTACTGTGTCTCTCTCACCTTATCACAGGCGTCTGTGGGGATGTTCTCATTTGCAGGCTGTAACAGAGCGGGCCTGGTGCGTTGGAGTGAGCAGGAGCGGACCAGGATACATTCAGACTGGCACTAGTTGCACGGGCCAACCTTGGGGGTGACAATCCATCTGGGGCTATGAAGAGAGATAGAGTAGATTGTAAGAGGAAGACAAGGAGGAAGGAACAGGTGATGAAAGAAGGATGGAAGTGGTGAAAAAGAATGACAAGAAATGACAAAGAACAAAAGAAAAAAATTATTGTAATACGTAAGTCAATTTTATATTGACAATATTAAGCTCATTGATCAACTGCATCCTAAAAGAATGACACCTGCCCTCCATCTAGGAATGTCTCAGCCAAGAGTGGAGTGTAAAAAAAAAGATGTGATGGAGGAAAGAGGAAAGAAGAGTAAAGAGAGAGGAAAGGAAGAACAAAAGATGGAAAAAATATAATGGCAAAAGAAAAAAATAGTCCTTGTAAAGGAGGGTGAGAGTGCCACAAAGAGGCACCAGATTTACTGATATACAACCACTACAGTGTCTCTCTCTATCCCACCCACACACCCACGCTACACACACAGCGTTATGACCTCGCTCTCTCAATGGTGCCCCTCTTTTCCAGCTGAGCATGACAGCATAGTGCTAGTGTTGGAAAATCAGTGAAAACATCTTGATTCAGTATGATAGCCATGCTCTTCACAGACGCAGAGAAGATGCGAGGAAAGACAGAATAAGAAAGAGATAAGGACAACAAACAGAAGGAGAAAATGAGAGTGACTGTAGTGTTGACTATGCGAAATAAGAGTAGGCCCTCCGATGTATAAAGTGACCCTTCAATCAAACACACTATTCTCTTCCCACTACAACAAGTCTGATTGCTGAAGACATCTTATCCTAAAGATGGGTGTTGCATGAAGACACACACACACACAGACACACACACACACAGACAAGCAGTATGTGAAAAAAGCCTCAAAATGCTCATTCAACACTGGTTCAGAATAAGAAAAAGAATATTAATGGTGGTTTACCGATACAAATCATCCCTCTAATTCACATTTATTATCTTAATACACACAAAAACACACACTTTTGAAAACACAAGCACTCTATTTTCCACCTGTCTAAAAACATATCAGTGTGTGTGTGTGTGTGTGCATGCCTGTGTGTATTTAAGCGCATTTTTGTTAAAGGCCCACCTCTGACTCTGTTAGCTGCAATATATTTTTGGGGGGTTTAGTTTAGAATGTTCTTATTAATATATATGTGTATACAGCAAAAAGGAGATTTAATAAATGATTGGCTCAATGACATACATCCATAATCGAATAGAAATTCATAAAATATTTTCAATACAGCAAAATGTGTGTGTGTGTGCAATTCTTGAAACACCCGTTGATTTCTGCCTTTCTGACACACACACGCACATATAGACACGCACACACAAAACGCATACATCATAAAGACACACACTGTTGGTGAGCCTGTGTCTCTTTCATGGTGTGTTAGCAGGTACAATATCAGAGGTGTCACTAATCGTTTTAAACTATGCACTTTTATGTTCACTTCTCTCTCTCTGCTCTCCTCCTCCTCTGCTCTTCTGTCTCTTGCTCCACTATCTTCTCTCTGTTCTTTCATAGAACAAGGACGCATCAAGACAGTTTGCCTTAAAGAAGTCTAAAGAGATGCCAGAGGCACAGAGGTAGAAAGAGAGATAGAAAGAGAGGAAATGTCTGGTATTTAAAATTTATACTTTCTTATGCCTTTGTTTTGAACTTGAACAGTAGAACTTTCCGAAGTCTTTTGTTGTTCTCTGACTGAGACATGGGTGTGGTGTGTGTGCATGCGAATGTATTCAACACTTTTGTTAACAATAGCTAAAGTGGTAAAATGTGTGTCTATAGGTGTGTGCGTGTTGCTGCCTGGTTACTATTATCTCCAGGCTGCTCTGATCAGCTTTGACATTTATCAGTATTCACAATCAGCCTCTATTCTACACAATTACAAACACACATGCAACACACACACACACACACACACACACACACACACACAAATGCTGTGTAAATCAGAAATAGGTGTTCAAACCATTAAGTACAGTCAATGATGTGTGTGTGTGTGTGTGTGTGTGTGTGTGTGTGTGTGCGTGTGTGTGTCCGTGTTTGTCACAACTCCTCATTGAATAATTGTTTTTTTTCTTTTGCATAGCAAGCTATAAAAATGAACCTTTCCAGTGCATAACAATAGCAATTAAAATCAGAGTAGTGAGATAAAAATGTGACTCTGGTTTATGCCTTGTGTGTAGAATTAGAATAAAAGCTACAATTAAAGCCATTTATATCAGAACATACACAATTTAATGGAGTACAAGTGTGCCTTATTATAATAAAGACTATAACCATACTATCGTTCTCAGATTTTCTCAGAGGAAGTAATTAATTCTGTAACACAAAAACAAGGATGTTTCTTTGTAAAGATTTTTAAGTGAGTGATGTATCAGGCTGATTGTTTCCACACTGCATCTGTTATTGAAACTAGTGCAAAAACATGAAAATATAAATTACAATAATGCGTTAGTACAAACTATAATCTGATAACTATTGCTAGCCTTATTGAGCATTGCAAAAACATTCTACATTTTTATTCTTAGCTCTTTGTGGACTGGCAAGGCCATTTTTCAGTTAGCTTGAGAAAGATGGTAAATGGTAAATGGACTTCACTTATATTGTGCTTTTCAACCGTAACGGTTGCCAAAGCGCAATCATTCATCCATTCACACACACAGTCACACACCAATGGCGACCAAGCTGCCATGCAAGGTGCCGGCCTCCATCGGGGGCAACTTAGGGTTCAGTGTCTTCTTTTACAGTGTCTGTACTCTGGCCCAAGGATACTTCAACATGTGGAGCTGGAGATCAGACCATCATGTTAGACAGGCCAATCCTGTACTCAGAGATCAAAATAAACCCTTCCTTCATCTGACTGGACAAATTGACAGCCTGCTTAGATGGTTGAGATGGCAGCTACTCTGAAAACATCACATTTCTCCCCAACTATTCACCACAATGAGATTCTGAATAAATGCGAAATGAGAATTATGCCATGTAGTCGCACATTAATGCAACTCCTCATTTTTAATATTAATGAAGGTGATGAGTCACTTATCATATCAGTATGTATCTGATTACGACATATAGATTCATATGGGGGCTGTTTCTAGTCTAAATCAAGTCTATAAGGCGTGTGTACCTGCTGGGGGTGTAGTAACATTGAATGGCAAACTCTCAACACAACCCTGTGTGTTACAACATCTGATCCAGAAGGTGTAGTTGGTGTAAGGCTGTAGGTCAGTCACCGAAAACCAGCTGCCTGCTGCTGTACTTCCATCAAACACACCATCACCATCTAGGAGACAGAGAGAGTCGTCACACAAAGAGAGACATGTAAGGTCTTAGGCCAAGCATGGCGTATATATCCAGCGAGGTGGAAGGCGGTAATGTCTTGCACACGATTATTTATTAGAGTCATCAGTGTTTAGGCAGAAAAGTGATTCATAAAGATACATGCATCCAACAGAGGGACAATAGAGGAAAATGAGTGAAAGTTCAAGAGAGAGGAATACTGACTAAGATTAACGGAGTGATCAAAAGAGAGAGGTCTCCATATTGAGGTTATGCAAGGATAGTCAAAGAAACAGGATCAGAAAAGTACACTATGTAAGCCTATCCAATATATTTAGTTGGACACACACACACACACACACACACACATCAGTTCTGTGTGATGATGAAGGCAGTGTGTATCAAAGAAACAAGGGGTTATGGGTAACTAGAGCGAAACACCATCTCTCTCTTTCTTCTGCACCTCTTCTATCCTTTTCTCCACTCATTTTAATCTGTCTGTTCCTCAGTGAGGCGCAGATCAAAGTCTATGTGTCTGTGTGTGTGTGTGTGTGTGTGTGTGTGTATGTGTGTGTGTGTGTGTGTGACAGAAAGAGAGAAGGAGCGAGAGAGAGAGAGAGAGCACTTGGTAAATCTGTGTTAGTTAAAGGATGTGTGTGTGTTCTGCTGTTTCCCTATGTTCCTGTTCTCATCTTGTTCAATTTTCTTCTTTGCCCTTTAGCTTCCATGTCCAGTTCTCCTCTTCTGTTTTGTCAGTCTCATCCGCTGTTTTGTTGTTCTTACCTGCAATCTTTTCTAATATATCTATGAATATACGAGTATCTCATCTCTCCTTTCTCTGTATACCATTGTTTACCACTACTTGTCTTTGTTCTTCCTGTTTCCTGTTTCACTCTGGACTCCTATATCATCTCCTCTCAAGTCAAAATAAAAAAACCTTGCCTTTTCTACACCACTCTGGTTTGGTCACTCCTTCGTTCACTTTCTCATTTCATGCCTGACTTTCAGTCTAAGTTGCCATTGTTGGTGAGGAGTGTTTCGTGTGTGTATACATGTGCATCTCTATCCATATTATCCTGTTCTGCTCATCTTTAAAAAGATGTCGCCTGTCGCCAGTTCACCGGTTTTCCTTCCTTGGGCCACTTCTGGTAGCTACTGTCCACTGCCGACCGGAAACACCCCCTCTGCAGTTTTAGAGATGCTCTGACCCAGTCATCTAGCCATCACAATATGGCCCTTGTCAAAGTCGCCCACATTCTTATGTTGCCCATTTCTCCCGCTTCCAACACATCAACATCAAGTACAAAATGTTCACTTGCTGCCTAATATATCCCACCCACTGACAGGTGCCATTGTAACGGGATAATCATTGTTCTTCACTTCACCTGTCAGTGGTCAAAATGTTATGTCTGATCGGTGAATAAAATATAATTTATGTTTTTTGTTGTTGAGCCTTTTCATGATACTTTTTATTGATTCATATATCCATTCAGCTGTACATTTTCATCGTCCCTACTGATGAACTGTTTTCGCGTATTCATCACAGTGAGTAGTGAATGTCACAATTGCTTGCAAATAATAAGACTGAAGTTATAATCACTGGAGCAAAGGCCCAAAGTGAGAAACTCTGTACTGGAAAAGAAATCTGTAGCACTAAATGACATCCAAGCCAAAATATTTTCTTTTAATTGGGATCTGAATTGAAGTCCCATCATTTGCTACCAGTTAAGTTTAGAAAACATTTTACAGATTCAGTTGCTGGTTTTTGATGAACTAGTACATGAATGCATGTCTGACACCTTTTCTTGACGCTTCCACAGCATTGACCTGCCAGGAATGAGACCTATAAAGAAGTAGCTTTTACTGTCCACCTATAGTTTTTCTCACATGAGAGAGAGAAAGAGAAAGAGAGAGACAAAACATTGCTGCATGTGTATTACCCTTGCTTTTGTAGTACAGTCTGTAGCTGAGGTTCCCATTCGGTCTAGGTGGGGCTGTCCAGCGGGCTCTGACTGATCGAGAGCTCTGATTGGTCAATTCCAGCAGTATAGGGCCTTCTGGGGCCATCTCTAATGTACGCTTCTCCACCTGATTTAAAGAAAAAAAGAAAAGACACACAAGCACACTTATGTTCAAATGCACAGAAGAACAGACCTGTAGCATGTGCACAAAATATATAGTACAGTACTTTACACTTTGTCCAACTGCTTCAGATGTTATTTTAACATATAAAACACTTGCCATCCATTAAGGTGTTAAAATGTAATAATTATTACTAGAATGAAACTGCTCTACACATCTGGTAAACATTACTTCTTCTTCTAGTGTTCTATCCTCTTTTTATCTCTCCTTTCTCTCTCTCTCTCTCTCCTGCCACATTCATCCCATCTTTGCTCTCAATCCACTCACTCTTCTCCCTCTCTCTTTCCACTGTCACCATGCTCTCTTCTTCTGTCCCATTTCCTTCAGTCTCACTCTCCTGTTACCCTCTCCTATGCTGCCCTTCGCATTCTCACTTTCCACCTCATCTCTTACTTTGCTCTGACCATTTACTCTATCCTCATCATTTCACTCTTTTATCCCTAAACTCCCTCCTTCCCTGACTTCTTTCTTCTCTTTTTCCCATCCATCCTGTCATCTCCTCCTCTTCTTCCCCTCATCCTGCCCCCCCCCCCCTCTCCTTCCCACCTTCCTCTCCTCCTGTTCTGCTGTGTCAGCGGTTCTCCTGGTGTTTGACTAAACATGGCGTTCGTATTGGAAAAATGCCCCAAAATATGGCCTGTTGTGAGAGACATCGTTGAGCGTGGAGTGGCATTTCCTACCAAATGTCACTGTCACCACGCCAACCCTCGTTATTGAGCCGAGAGAATCGATCACCTTTATGACACCCAGTGACGCACACGCACACACAAACACTATGTAAATGTCTGAGTAGGCATTCCCACACGTGTACCTACATTTTTGTGTATTGGTTAGTTACAGCAATAATATGCATCTCAAAAAATCTGTTTTGCTGTTTCAGTTGTTTTAATACTGATGTGATATGATTTATCCAATAAAGAACTTTATGAAGTGTTTACTCCTGCTGATCCAAATACTAAGTGTTGGGTAGGTCTAAAGATTTTTTTATTACAGAAGTGGAGTTTTATGTGTGTTTTTAGTAGCAGCACCTACAGTTCATTGAAATACTTTGCAGTAAGAGCCTGAGAAGTAAACTCAAAAGTAAACAGAAAAAAGAGGAGTTTGCACAGAAATCTCAAGGACAAAGATGTTTCAGTAATACCAGTGGTCGCTAGTATATGCAGAAACCCCACAGCAATCACTTACAAAGAATGCCTATGTTCAAAGAGCTCACAAAGGGTCTTAAAGTTTCTCATAATAATCAATAAATTAATGAGTGTGTTTACTAGTAAAAAATCCACTCACCATTGGTCCCTTGCCACAGCCCCGTGCTGTACAGGCCTGCAGCCTGAGTATGTGTTGGCTCCATGGAGAGAGTCCTTCCAACACGAAGAACATCTGCGAGAAGCTGGAGTTTAAAATAAGAACTCCATCTAGCCAGAGACCATAGCTCGTTATAATGCCTGTCAAAACAAAAATGTGATTATGACATGTATAAGATACAGAAGAACAATAAAAAGGACTGTTTTCATGCCACAGTAAGTCTGACATCTTCATGTCATCACTAGTGACTGAAGCTTGCCTGAGTCACTGTTAACATGTTTTAGTGTTTATTATCCCAAAAGAAGTTTACTGAACATCATATCTTTCTACAGCACAAAATTCTCGGGTGTAAACATAACCAACGTGTTGCATTCATTCGCTGCCCTGAACCACCTCCGCCACTACTACCTTCCAAACACAACATCATAACCCCAACGCTAATGCCTAATTATAAAATGCCTTAATTCAAACATGGTGGTGTGATGGTATGACAACACATCTCTTTATGTCTTAGTATGAAAGTGTGTTATATATTTTCTTTGGCATAATTTTAAGAAGTTGCTTTCTAAGATGTCACTCGTACATGTGGGACTGTGTCCAGACAATGAGCAATCCCAATCACAAAGGGAGATTTGCCATGTTGGCATGCAGTCTGGGTCACTGGATTACAATGCAAATGAAAACTGACTTAGGGGCTCCAGACCTGCCAGTCAATGTGTCCTAGTGTGATCCAATGATAAAAAAACAGCACTGAAACGACAAATGTAACCATAGGCGTTACGAGGATAAAGGCCCTCAGAAGGACAGTAGTACTAGAGCGAATGCACACATAAATGTGGGTGCAAATAGGTGTGCACACACAAACTCAATCACACGAACAATCCCCACGCGCACACAAAGATACTCACACTCACTAAGATGGGAACTCACACGTATACACACACACAGGCACAATAATTACATTACATTACATCTACCTAATAAAAAAATGAAACAGTACGGTGCCAAATGTGCTTTTCCTTAATAAAAATGCATACAGGGGGCTCAAAAGATCAGAGCTAAGAACTAAGAGTCTATTCTGCTTTAATCATGTGTGGGTTTTATTATTGCTCAATACAGATATACACACCTATCAGGGAAATGAAGACACAAACCCCACGGACGCCAACTACATCTGGGAAGCTCTTAATGTGGCCAATCACATGCGTGTGAGAGTGTGTGTGTATGTGTGCGGACGCCTCTGTGTGCTTGTGTGTGTGAATAAGCCCATATCAGTATAGGTTGTAATAAAGACAGGTTGGGAAATGAAGCAGCGAATGCATAACAGGCTTATTTCCCCTCTTTGTCTGCGTGTTGCCCCAACCTAATCCCCGAGAGGATTATCCCCCACAAATCCCTGCGGAATTGGGGAGAAAGGGAGGAGAGAGAGAGAGAGACACTGAATCTCACTCCTCTGGAACCCATCACCATCATCATCGTCATTGTTGCTGTCCATTTATGAAGAAAAAAAAGAGTAAATGAAAAAAAGGCACTGAGCTCTTCTCCCCTTTTAAGCAACAAATTAAAGCTTTTTAAGCATGAGATAATCGGGTAATCATGATTAAGTGTCTCCTTCTTATAAATTTCTGTCATCAGATGAGAAAAGCTTTAAGTAATTTATCCAGGCTAATATGCACACACATCACAGGGTTTACGGTGCGAAATGCACTCATGTGGCATTAAGCGTAAAACACACACGATTCACATTACACACACACACGCATGATGGAATTACGCATACTTTAACGAGCATGGCAGTAACATTTGATAATATGTGACGGTGCGTTGTATGTTAGAGACTGTGAAATGGGGTGGGAAATCCTCAGATGGCTTTCCTCACTCAATTCATTTGGTTTCATAAGTTATGTATTTGTTAATATAGACCTTGAAAATTGATGTTGGTGTTTTACTTGTGAATTAATTATAGATGTACTGAACTATGTGCCTTTAAGAGTTTTAGGACACAAGGACATCTGATTGGTTAAAGTATCTGATGATCATTTTGAGTGAGTATTCAAATTTCATGATAATGTGTATTTTGGGGGCATTTTTGTGCCTTTATTAAAGACAGTGGAGTGATGACAGAAAATGAGGGAGAGAGACTCAAACTGGGGACTCATGGGCATCATTTTAACCCCTAGGATATGGGGTGCCCCATGTGTGTTTGTGCTTAGATTCAATATATATTTTCTTCTCTTCTCTGGTGTGTATATTTCTGTTAACTGTATTGGTTAATTTTTACAGTAAAGACAAACAATTGTATACTGAAGATTATTGATGGTACTAAGTGATATCCAAATAGAGTTAAAAAACAGATGTGGATTTGGAAACAAGAGAGCAAGACATGGCCCATAGCAAACAGTTGCTTTTTACAGTTTAAGACTATTTGCAATACTTTTATGTTTTTCAAAAGTTGATGTAATACTTCAGATAGAAGTATACTGGTTGATGATGCATCACTCCTTGCTCTTTCTTACTGAAACGCATTATTATATTGTTTAGTTAAACGAAATTTTAATTCATGCGTTGAAATTACAAAACAGTTTTGTGCTGGAAACTTTGCTGCTGGCAACTTTGAATCTCTTTACTCTAAAATATCTGCACACAGTTAGGAGCAAATAACTAGATCTAGATCTATAAATAAATCTAGACAATTCCAAGCCAATAGCCGGATTTCTTGGTCCAGTTCTGTGCAATGGATTTAATTTGGCTACAAGTAAATTAGATGAAGGTAAGAAGAATAGAAAAAACAGAGAGAAAGGCAGTCACTGCGAGGCTATGTGCTTCCAGCCTGCAGTTCTCTATTCAGTCAAAAGGGAGCACTTTTCATCCACTTAAAGGAGCTTGGTAAAGCACTGCCCTCTCACTCCCGTTCTCCGTTAGTCTCTGTCTCAAATTGTATGTTCTCTCCCCTGTCTTTGTCTCTTTCCCCTTTCTCTCTGAGTCCTTTATGCCTTCACCTTTTGGTTTCTCTTGTTTTCCTTTTCTCTAACTGTTTTATTTCTTCACACTCATCCGATTCCCCTCACAAAGCACAGCGTTTGTCAAATCTGTGACGGGCTGGGTTATGGTAAATACTGACACCATGTACTCATTTCCACAGTTCGACTATTGTCACCAGGTTGTTCATTAGGATTCTTGTTAACTAGTTTCTGCTCTTCTACATGTATTATATCTGACTAGTTTACAATGTGTTTCCATAAAAAAAACAAAAAAATATTGTCATAAGGTTAGACATTAGACATTATTCTAAATGTCACTTTTAATAAATGTTTATGTATATGTGAATGTTTTTGGCTATGTATCTGTCTGTATGTGCCAGATTCATTGTGTGTCCTCTCACCATTTGGAGTGACAGGAGGAGTCCAGCTGACGTTGAGTGCATGAGGGGACAGAGGGGTGACCAGCGGTGCAGGAACACTCTCTGGGGTGCTCTCCTCAGTCTGCGCCTGGGTGGGAGGGCTTAAGGTGCACCCACCTCCTGTGCAGGCCTAACATGACCACACACACCAAAACGTTAATGTATGGATGGATGTGATAGGATGCAAATCAAAAAGATGAAAAAGTGAGGAACTCACAGCGAGTGTGACGGTGTAAGCTGTTCCAGGGGTTAGGTTACGCAGAGTGTGGTCTTCAAAAAGTTCTGAGCTGTTATGGGCTAACACAGGCTCTGCGCCATCATGTGACAGGAAGATGGAATAGAACTCCAAAGCGCCATTGACCTGAGACGGACGAGACCACCTGGAGAGGGAGAAAATAATCAGCAGAGATCCAAGTAACAAAATACATTTATTATAGCACTGTACTTAAGATTTCAGAAACTAGGACATTACTTCCTATTCCTGGAGTGTGTGTCTGTATGTGTGTGTGACACACCTTTACTGCATTTCAGGCAGAAACATTTGACTTTTTATTCTACTGCATTTATCATATGGACAAAGTGTCAAGATAATTAACCGATTACAAATAAGGCTGGTATTATTTCATCTTTTTAGTACATTCCTCTGAAGACACCAAAATGACAAAGCAAGTTTTTCCTGTTAAATTACAGCCTGATATATTTTATGCCTCTCTACCATAGAACTCCATTGTTAAAGGTGCCACACCGCCACTTTGGTTGAAGCATTTCTTCATTATGATGTACAAGGCCAACTTATAATTGTATATTATAGCAATATTACAGTAGACATTTAAATATGATATATAATTATTTATATTCTAATATATAATGCAAAAATAACTTTTTGCCATACTTTTAAAATATGGATGGATATTGTTAAATATACTGTATAATGTAGATTAGATGTTACCAGGACTGCTTAAGTTTTGTTTAGTTTAGTTTTAAGCTTCATTATACACCGGCACCATTGAGACTGAAAGATTAAAATGAAAAGATTGCGACAGAGACAGCGCAAACATTTAAGTAAGTTTCTCTGTCTGCGCGTGAGTGTGTCCACACAGTGCGTGCACACACAGCTAAGGTTTCATTCACATGACACACACAAACACACGGATACTGTACACACAGTTTCCTTTGTAAGGTTGAGGTGTCTCCTTTTCTATATTTAGAACAGGAAGTTCATCCCCAACAGAGAGAGAGAGGGAGAGAGAGAAAGAGAGAGAGGGAGGACAAGAGACAGTATTTATAAATAGAAACATGTGGATTATCCATTACAAAATGTGAAATACAAGAAAATATGGATCTAATCTTAGCAATACATAATAAACTGTAAAGAACAAAATCAGAGCAATGTCTGCTTCATTAATGCCATTCTATTGATTCGGGGTTGTATGAGGTGCTGAATGTGTCTTGATCAACATCTATCCACTGTCCTTTGAATTGTGATTTGTGCCTGTGGATGTTATTGGAGTGATATTCAAGCTGCGATAAAAGTATTTAAAGTGAAAATGTGTGCACTCATAAGAAATTTTAAGGTAAATTCTAATGTTCCCGAGGAGGTGGGGTTGCTTATTTAATTTCCTCCTAACTTTGTAAAATACAGTGATGTAGTAATTCTGATTTGAAACAGGGATTTAAATGTGTTTTGATGAACCTTCATACACTTTTCATGTTAAAAACTAAATCCAAAGTATCTGAATGTTCCTAGGATTTTGAGAATAACACAGCAAGTAAATCATTCTTGAATAAGGAGTACCAAAACATGTTTTATAAATAGTTCTGCAATTCTCACAGATCCCTGAGAGTAACACAACCCTCCTGGCATGGTAGCAGAGGGAGGCCATTTTAAAAAGTGATGGATTCCCTTCTTGGTTCCTCCCATTAAAAGCCAGTTTTTGAATGACTGATGAGTGTGTGTTAGCACACAATTAGCCACTGTGGCTAATCTATCACATTTATTATAAGATTTATATGCTGTCGATTGGCAGTGTGATGTATGTCCACTTTTGAAAAACTAAATCAAAGGGGAGTTGTAATAATCTGTATCATAATTCACTGCGGTAATGGTTTTAGAAAACCATTGGATTTAAAAGTGTGTTACAAAATTTGTAGAAAACGGACGAGTGCTTTCTCAGCATTTCAAATTGAAAATTTGAGATGCAGTAGGTTCAAATTCTGCATCACAATCTATGAAATGTCAACCCCTTTCCTGCATCTTCCCTCTCTTTCCATCTGTCCTGCTGTTTTCTATACCGCACACTCAACAAAACGGAACTGATGCCATCAAATAACACATTACTACACATTAAAGTATTGACAGTATTTCAATATAGTATTGAAATCAAATCTGAGAAAAAGAAAACAAACAAATAGGAATGTTTTAGTTAATACAGGTATATTCAATTGTACCTCTCAACACATCATGTGACCCATCTGGCTGTGTCTGCTTGTGTGTGTCAATGTGTTTGTGTCAGGTGGTTTTAGGTGAGCTCAGGGAATAAATCTGCTGATATTGTTGGCATCCTGCACCCTCCCTCAACCTTTCTCACAGTCTCTCACCCTCACCCTCACACACAGACACACACACACACACACACACACACACACACACACTCTCTCTCTCTCTCTCTCTCTCTCTCTATCTCACTTTCTTTTTAAACATTTATCTCACTTCCCTCCATTCTTTACCTTAAAACTCACAATGCATCTTTCTCTCCTTCTCTATTATTTACTCTCCTTCTTCACATTTTTCTTTTTTTCCACACTGTGTCTTTCTCAGATTTTCTCATAGACGCACATAGAGGTATTGACCAAGTATGATCTCTCAACCTCTGTCCATTACCAATGTGCTAACAAGGCAATACGCATCCTTCCCACACCTGGTGAATATGTAGCTGAAACACATTTGAAAGGCTCAGGGTATGATACATATCCCTGTCCTGCAGACAGCAGTACACTCATGGATGGTATATTACACCTTGTAGTTTCTCTTTCATGTTATCAACTGTCTATAGACTTCATATAAAAAACTAAGTTTGTTTACATTGTATGGCCTTATAGGCCTCATTCATGAAACAGTTCAGGCAGATACATTTGTGTGTATGTGTAGATGCGCACTGCTTATTCAAGACAATCAAAACCTTTCCATGATCATCACATCTTAACCACACACACTCACCATTTCCCTTTCAGACACTGTATGCCTTCATGTTACTCCTTCTTCATCCTCTCACACACATGCGAACACAATCACACAGGGTTGTGTATATGTGTGTGTGTGTGTGTGTGTGTGTGTGCGCGCACATATGAGTAGCACTGTGCCCTCCTGCGGTGAGTCCCACTGTAAGTGACAGTCAGGACACTAATGGCTTTCACACAGATTGACTCTTACACACACACCACACAATTACAAACAAACACACACACACACACCCATACACACATACACATACATACACACACACACACACACACACTTGAACATGATAGAAAAAGTGCAGAGATCTATCTTTCTCTGTATCCTCACTCGAGAGGTGAAAGGTCAAGTGCAGAAGAATATTCTGCATGGTAAACACAACTGCAGAAGGTCACTGCGCCTGTCTCGCCATCTCTCTCTCCCTCTGTCTTTTACACAGACACATGAAATACAAATGAAAAGCTAGAATATACCTTCAATAACTTTAATTCTTACACTCACTATTCATACACCCAACACACACTATTCACTTTAGTACACTTTCTTTATATATATACAGGGGTATCAGGTGTGTCATGCAGCTTTATATGCCCTGCATGTGTGTGTGTGTGTGTTTGTGTTTCTCTACCCACTCGGTATGGACCTGAAACTATTATATCCTGATGATGGTCTTTGAGAGGATGTGTATTTACATATGCACAACACACATACATATGTGTGTGTGTGTGTATGTGTGTACATGCGTGGACTTACTCCACCAGAATAGTACGCGAGTCAAGCAGGGTAAGAGTTGGTGCTTGTAGAGGCCCAGGAGGAAGCTGAGAGGTCAACATAGTAACTTGTGAACTGTTGGAGCAGCCCACTGAAGTGCATGCACTCAGTACAAAGACATGCGTGGAATACACATCAAGACCTGAAACACACACACACACACACACACAGAGAAAGGCATAAAAACAGGTACAAACGCAGTGATGGCTCAATACAGTCAGGCACAAATACATAAAACAAAACCTTGAATTACATCATAAACCTCAGTTGCTCTCAGAACTTGTTGTTGTGAGGGGAGTTAACCCTCATTTAGCGCCCCACCCCTGACGTCCGTCTTTTGTTATCGAAGTGTTGCTGTGTGGGGGGGGGGGGGGGGGGGGGGGGGGGG
>JAVQJL010028943.1:0-15645 GCA_036024295.1 Nannoperca obscura
ACACACACACACACACACACACACACACACACACACACACACACACACACACACACACACACACACACACACACACACACACACACAACCCTTGCATGTAGATAGTGTGTAACACTAGCACAGCCACAATGCCAGCGACGGAAAAGCTACATCATCCCCTGGCTCTAGTCAAAACCACAGCTACTGTCTGTCTCAGTCATCAAGCCTCCTACAGAATACATCAAACTATATCAAAGTGCAGCTCGTGCAAACGAATTTCAGAAAAGAAACGGACCTTTCAGGGCCTCCGTACTGCTCACCTGTACATAGAGGTTTTTCCCCACTCGGTGGATTCTGATTCGATGGAGTCGTCCGTCTGCCAGGTTACTGAGGGCGGGGCTGAACACATCTGGACTCCTGTCTGTTTGAAGGTGATACCAGATCTGCAGACTCCCTGAACAGAAAGCATGAAACAACACCCGCCCTCTGTAAAATGCAAATGTAAAGTCCAGTCTGACATGAAAAACTAAAAACATGACATTAAATGTTTCCTGCTTTGGCTTCCAGTGTGTGTACAATATAATTCCACAGAGGAGAAGAGAATACACTTACTTAGTGAAATGATTTGGCTGCTTATTTATAAATAGGCCGCTGTATCTAAACTTCTTCAATTGCCTTTTGAGATATTTATCGCAGAGCTCTTCGCTCCCACACTGAACAAGTCAATATGTGCTCAGTGTTCCTCCCACACACACAATCGCTGCCGGATCAAAGAGTCACAGAGATATGCATTGTCAAGTGGAGCTGGGTCAATATAACAATTCCCGGTCTGTAGGTGAAGGGCTTTGTATTTTGTTTCATTTCAAATCCTGAGAGTGCTCCTATAGATGAAGGTCACTATGGATGGAGTGTCTCCTCTGCCCCTCGGTGTTTACAGAGACCTGAGGAACATGGGTGTTGTGGTTTTAAAACAAAAGAGAGACTAACAACTGCACGCAGGTGTCACTCAATATGACACTTTAAAGTTTGGATGCAGCTTAAAGGCCTTTAGCTTGAAGCTTTGAGGCCTTTCTTGTGTCAGAAGCTGAAAACGCTAAGAAACTGCGCTGACAGCAGGAAATACCTTGTAACAAGTGCTACAAGTGTGAAGACCTTTTACTGAACATTTCTGCAGCCCTATTTAATGAGGACTTGCTAAAGTCATTTTAAAAACGTTTTCCTTTGGATAAACGAGTGCTTTTATTTGACATGTGGACTGGTTTAACTTTATTGGACTCTCTGAACTGCCGCGGTTAAAGCTATTCATTAGCCTATAATCAGTTTGTGCAAAGTTGTGGGGGCGGCTCCGGTATTATATTCATGCTGGCAGCTGTGGCACCAGTAAGATTCACAGTACCTGCCTGTTCTCAGATCATTTTCCGTTCTACATGCAAATATTTTTTCCAACTTTCCAAGAATGTGATTTTGAGTTTTTTAGGGTGGCCCGACACCCTCTGAGACACCTTGTTTTTGCACACCGTTTGACAGGTGTAGCTGCAGATGGTAAATGGGGTGCAGTAGAATTATGATTGAATCATTTTTATTTAAGTGGTTTGCATTTTATTCTGCCTAAAAAAGGACGATCTCTGTCCGCTTCCAGGTGAACTCATTTGTGGTGTGAACATAAGTCACTGTCACAGAATCATAATCTGCTATGTAATTATGCAAGGTCCTTAAGTAACCATGGAAACACGTTTGTGTCAGCCTGGGAGTGCAGGGATTTTTCCTGATAATCAGAAACTGAACCGGGGTTAAAACAGAGATGGATGATATGTACCCAATGATATACGTTCAAGTGAGTTAATGTTTGTAATACATCTGTGTGAACAGTATGAAATGAAACTAAAAAGCAACAATATATATATATATATTTATATATGACATCATTTTTAAGGCCTGGTCACATCAGAAAATGGCACCGTGAAATGAATGCATGTGCATTTTGACAGACAGATGAGGTTAAATTAAACGGTGCCACACAGCTAAAAGCTACAATAGCTTCCTTCATTTTGGACTCTCCGTCTATGTGTTCCCTCAAAAGGTCAGACTCAGCACAAATTCAAGTCAAGGACACCAAAGTTGACATGATAAATGTGCACAGATTCCATTGGAATTTATTGATCTTGTTGCAAAACTAAATTAGGACCAGGCCTTCGGTTTTGTTTTTAACAAGATTTAAGATCTAGTGGGTTTAGAACAATTCAAAATAATTGAGGGTGTAAACTAAGAGCGTGACACCTGATTTGTTCACTGAGCTACTCAGCTGAAAAAATGTTTTGATTCCATGACCTCTCATCCCATGTACACAGAAAACAATCCTACGAAATAAAGTCCCATCACTGTCATCAACTGAGGGCTGAAGACCTGAAGGCAACACGGAGGGCTTCACGTGTCAAACTGTATTCATCATGAGTATGTAAAGGAAATGGTTTCAAACTGCTGTGTATTATGTAGAAGCATGGACAATACTTTCATTAGAACATAAATGTAGAAAGCAACCCGTTCAGAACGAGTGTTTAGCAGCTTTGCTTTGAGGTATGTAACTAAGTGGAAGATGTGTTTGCTAACATTGCAGTGACTACATTTATCAGGCTAGCTGCTAATTAGGGTTTTCTCCATGTCTGTGATGAAGGCTAAAGATCACATTCACAGAAGAATAGAATCTATATATATATATATATATATATATATATATATATATATATATATATATATATATATAAATAAATCATTGCCATAAAAGATTACTCTGTGGCAGGTCTTTGTCTTTGATTTGCATGTATTAATGTAACCTGCATGTACCGTTTTTGGCCAGGATGACAGCGATGTACTGCTGGTTGAAGGTGCTGACAGTCAGCAGCATGGTGGGCCTCTGGGAGGTGACGAAGCTGAAGGCCACGTCCTCTCTGGCCCTGCTGCTGCTTTCTGTGGAAACACTGGAGGCCTGCGAGCTTCTGTTCTGCATCACTGAGAACGGCTCCTGGAAAGTGTAGGTCACTGAGGACTCCATGTCGAAGGACACTGACACCTCTGCAGACACGGGGACACAGACAAAAACAAGGTTTCAGTTTAGGGAGCTCTATTACAATTCTTTTTGAAACAAGATGAAAAGACTAAGTCCCAGCTCATTGCCTCTAGAGGCTGCAATGTTTATATGTTGCATACTATGAAAGCGTTAGTTAAACAAATCAACACAACCTCATCAAAAGTGGGTAAAATAACGTTAAGTGAATAACCTAAAGGTACAGCTACACAGAAGGAAAGAAAATCCGTCCAAAAGCGATGTGTTTCTTCAGAGGTGTAGCAGTGTGCATATGCAGGTACACGATAACTCTCTGGGCAGATGGATTTACTTTGTACGTACTTCAAAAGAGATGTGCATTAGTGTCCATCTTGCAGAGCGAGGCTGCAGCAAAACACGTTGCAATATTATGTGTACTCTGCACACAGGAAACTTTCGTTCCCCGACTTAAGCTTTTAAGGCAGTCCCTCCTGCCAGGCACTTTAAATGGCACCAAGCCTGAGAAAAAAGTGTTGTCTCGAGGATTAACTCGAGAACAAAAGGCTGCTGTCTTACTGTAACCCACAAACTCGGTGGAGGGAAGCACTGCAGCTTGCTAATTATGCACACACACTAGTACAAATATGAAGTGAACACAGCAAAGCATTCAAAAGAAGTCCTGAGCTCGCAGGAGAAGCATCTCCATGAGGAGACGATGACACAGATAAAATGTTTACAACAAAGCAGTGGCTGCAACAGCACCACTGGGACTCAAGTGCTGCTGATCAATGCCATTCAGACCACTGTTAACCTCAACATGTGCTGAGATTCAAACTCCCTTAACAAGCAGGTGCATCCTCTTATTTCTGTTATGTTGTTTTGTGTCTGCACGTATGTTGGATGCTTTAAAGTTGCTATATAAATATAACAACTTGCTTGCTTACTGACTCCTATGTGTTTTGGTGTGTGAAAAAAGCCACATTTCTTAACTTTCAAATTAAACACATAGCTCCTGGAGATAAGAGGGAGTAGGGGAGTGAGGTGGAAGGGATGGATCCACAGTATGCCAACTTACACCATTACATCACTCACTTGTTTCACAGTGCTGCAATAACACATTTGCAATGACAGTGCCTCAGTAGTACCAGAGTCCCTGCAAGCAGCACATACACTGAAGCAAAGATCTCTAGGCTACTGCTGTTCAGCTGCATATCGTTGCTGGGTGCCTTGTGTTTTACAAAAGTACTAATATATTTATACACTTGATGAATTCCAAAAAATAAAACTAACTTTGCAAAGAGGAAACGTCCACTGTTTCATCATGTGGTGTATTTGTAAGAACTACATTTTACTGCTTAAATTAACTCCCAGAGAGACCAGGATCAGAGGGAGTCTATAACCTACAGAAGTCATGTCTCTCGGCTCTTCAACCACAATAACACACAACTGTAATAAAGGAGAAATATCTCTGAACAGCAGTCGGCTTGCTGTATCCCGGCACGGGTGTCACTTTCATATTTAACACACTGAGCGGGAGGAAACAGTGTAAATAGTGCAGTGTGGTGAGCCACACTTGCAGCCAGGATTTTCATCTCTTGTCATATCAGAATACACCTTCAAAGTGTTTCTCTCGACCATGTCAACACGGCTGTTTGCTCAGCCTACTGCTCTTCTGTCTGCGCTGGGTGTTGGTGGGGTTCAGCCGAGTTGCCGTCTGTGCTCTGCTCTGTGCTCCCATACTGCAGGAGATAATTTGGTCTAATGCATTTTAAATGTTCTTGGAGTCTGGAGTCAGGACAAGTATTAATTGCCTTTTGCATTACTCGCATTTTTATTGATGTGCTGGCTATAATGGAATAACCTTGACAGTGATCGATTATTTGTTTGTTGTAATCAACATTAATCTATTAAAGGAATTAAATTACGTGTGAAGCTTTTGTTGGTGATCAGCACTCACCTTGGTTACAAGTGGTTCCCCCGTATGCGGACTGGGAGCAGTCGCACACGTAACCATTGCTCTTCTCGATACACCTCCCTCTGTTGTGGCAGAGGCTGCTGGAGCCGCTGCAGTAGCCGGGGCAGCCAGAGCTCACCCCCGGCGTCATCTTGGCCCTCTCCTCCAGATCAAAGCTCACGCCGTTGATGGTCAGAGTCCTGATGCAGCCCAGGAAGCCTCTCTGCTGGGAAGCTGTTCCTCCTGAGACGAGCACAGCTGTTAGTCACATTTAATGCTCACTGGTTGTGCCAAGAAGCATCTTTGATGACTTTATAACCACGATTCCCTTTAAGGCAGATGAAGATTTATGACAAACATTTACTTAATTCCACTGTGCATCCAGGGCAACTCTGTAAGCACATATGCTTGTGAAATCTCATTAAGACTAAATATACAATGTTGAAAGTGGAAAATTTATCACATACTTTTAATTTACGTAAAGAAATATAACAGGTTAGTTTATGCTCCTTTCATGATCCCCCGAGGCTGATAAATGATTCTTGTTAAATCCTGTACTGTTTAATATGGCGTGAAACTTTGCCTGTGTACATTGCAGGCATTTATTATACGTGTTTTAATTTGTCTGGCATATGTCTAGTGTTTGGTATATTGTGATGGTGAAAACAGCAGTGCTTCCATGCATACTAATGTAAATATCTAGCAGGAGAGGCACATCTACTGGGATGAAGTATCCCTGCTCTTAACCACTGCTAGCAAACAGCAGGAATAGCATACATGCTAACATTACCAGCTGCAACGTTACTAGTGGTAGCTTTACCAGCAGTAATGTTACTAGTGCTAATAACATAAAAGCCACCCTCACAATAAACCTACTAACCTGACTGCTTTTAACTTTGTTAATCCTGCCAACTGCCGTTTTGTCACTGTAATTACATTTGTCGTGTGAGCTAGCGTTAGCATACAGATATAAATACATCACATATATCATATATCACACTGTAGTGTACTGTAAACGCCTTCTTAAAACGCTAAGATAAGAAATTTACCTCTAAAAACTCATTTTACTTTAATAAACTAAACGTGTTTTCTACCCCAGAACTGCATCCTCCGTTGTTGACTAAATGAAAAATCTACTTCTGTCACAACAGGAAGTCTGTCACTAAGCTTTTAAATCAATAAATAAATGGATCCTTTCATAAAATGACACCTTTGTCCCTTCTTGTGAAAACAATTAAATCTTCATCTAATGACAAGTTCTTCTGGGGTCCACAGAGGATTATTGCTTCCATATGTCATTTCACTCCTCCGATAAATTATTTCTTAAAGGAAATGATCCATGAAGTGCATTAACTGAGGCCTAAAATGGAGAACACTTGAAAAAAAACCCGCACACTCTTTAAAATGGTATCTCTGTCTCCTCCAAAGGGCTGGTGTATTATTAAGGTGACACATTAAAATGTCAGCGGGGGAAAGGCTGCTGGAGAAATCTGAGTGGAGAAGGAGAGCAGCCATGCCCCTGAACCAGAGCAATAATGAAATGATAATAACATTAGTTCTTCACAGTATAGCTTACAGGACACGTTTGCACTTTTTTAAGTCTATAATAATGCAATACTCATAGGACAAATGTACGTTTAAAGAGTTATTGTTAGCTGTTATCACCTCTCTCCACTCTGGCTGGGAAGAGACACATTTCAAGTGTGACTACATTGGAAGAGATAGGGGACAAAATCCACAGTCCTTGCTCTGTGTGAAAAATGCTCTTTAAAGTTCAGCCAAAGCTAATATGAGACTTCTGTAGTCCGAGTTCAATTCAAGTAGCTGAGCATGCACAGGAGGAAAACACAAAGAGGAAATTTTGTACTAAAATAACCATAATGTCAGAAGATTCCCGACTTGATGTGGAAGCCTTGTGTTAGCTTCAGCACAGAGGACTCGCATCTCCCATTTCTTACAGTGTAGCTGTGCAACAAAAGGATCACTTCAAGGCCAGTTTGGAGAAGAGGAATGATTACAGTGGCCAACATCTCTTTCAAAATCAAAGTACATAATGACATGTGAGTGCTAAGATAAGACCTGCACTTCTCCTTAAAAGCTGCACTAATCAGTGTTTTTATGTCAACAACAACAACAAAAGCGTGATGTTTAAAGTGTTGCTCCTTGTGATAAATCGTCACCCGACTCTGCAGTTCCCCTCAGCTGTACAGAGCTTTTTTCTGTCTTTCAGCTTTCAGCGGTTTTGTTTTAATTGCTTGCAAATTTGCTTTATTGGTACTGGTTCACACCCACCACCCTCATCAACCCCATTTCCAGCAGCAGGCAGGCTGTTTTCAGTTTAAACTGCACACTACTTGCTCAGCACCAAACACAAACACAAGCACAGATGAACTTAGTGAATAGCTGGTGAACTTAGTGGAGCATTTCGCCACTAAAGAGCCAGATATTTCCCCCAAGAGTTGGTGGAGATCAAAAACACAACAAAAAGATGAGCAAATATTGGACTGCAGATGTTATGTTGTGTCTACTAGATGTGTAAATAAGCGACTGTTTGCTAACTTGTTAATCATATCAGCTTTATAAGATGATATTATGTCAAATATTATGTTAATGTCTTATTTATATATAAATAAATAAATAAATAGAGATTTATATATATATATATACATTTCTATTTATTTGTTTATCGTGTTTCCTTGGTATGCTGATTCTTTTTCTTGTTCCTTTTATAAAAACTGCAACACTACCGTTTCCCCTTGGGGGATTAATAAAGTCTAAAGTCTTAAAATTGCCAAACAAAATCAATGAATCCAGGTTGAAATGAAGCCCTGTCTCTGGTGGAGTTTAGTTCAGTCTGCTGGCGAGCCTACCTACAAACAGCTGGCTACTGAGCCGTAAGCGGGGGTGTCCGTCAGCCGGCGCCTCCAGGAAGCGGATGGGAAGCTGGTCGACCTGCAGGGAGGCCTCCTTCACATTGCGCTCTGCCCTCACGTAGTGCCACTGTCTGTCATTCAGAGGGAGGTGGGACTTCACGGACAGGACCACCGGACCGTTTCCCACATCAAAGGAGAAGGTGACCACTGAAGGAGCTGGGAGGCCAGTGGGGAATCACACACACACACACACACACACACACACACACGCACACACACACACACACACACACACACACACACGCACGCACACACACACACACACACACATGACAGCCAGGTCAGACTGAATGTGATACTAGGTTTTTTTATGTGCTTCCCTATCTCCCTCTCTGATGCAATGTGATACAATGCTGCTGGGAAAACTTAATGACCTGAATAGATTTATGAGGGGGCTCAGCTGACAGCTCGTCAATATTTCACAATGTCTCTGATACTGCAGTTATACATAGTGGCTCCAAATATCCGGAGAACTCCTCCCTCAGGTTCGAACACAACTGTAAAACAATTCCACATATATTTTTTAACACTTATAATAAGTCCCAAACGAATCCACTGATACCTGGACTTCCTCTCTGAGGACTGGCTATGGAACCTGTAGCTCATGTCCCTTAATTCTTTAATGCAATATTACAAACTTAAAGACAGCAGTATACTTCTTTGTTGGTGCTCAAGTAAACAAGTCATTCTTTGGTGTAAATATATCAGAGTTCCAGTAAATCTACAAGGTAATTCTGATGAATACTATTTGCTGTATTCATTAAGGATTCCAGCTTCACCGCATGGGCAGTAAGGAAATGCTTTTAATGTGTCGGATGACAGCATGGCATTGATGTTGACTGTGTCATTAGGATTATATCATGCTGTACAGACCTGACAGCCTGCTTCTCTGTGAAATTAAGCTGTCAGCTACAGTAAAGATAGCATTTCCATGTGAGAAAAAAAAAGCAGCTGACAGCGGGGTGTTCTTACGGACGGCTGTTCCTTTCTGTATTCTGTATGCGTGACATGCTTGTCATATACGATATGTGCACTTCTCTTATTCTGGTCTGAGTGTTGACTCACAGCTGAGCTCCACTCTGATGAAGTCCTTGAGGCCCAGGTTCTCCAGAAACACTCCTGAAGCGGTGCTAGACTTGAAGTAGAAGGAGATATCAGAGGCGAGCTCAGCCTGCAGGGTGGGGAAGTAGAGGTAGGAGGACTCCTGGTAGAAAGACGCTGCGTTCCATATAGACTCTGAAAGAAAACCGAAAGGGAAGATGAAAGTAAAGTGGAGGTGGGAGGAGTCCTGATTGAACAAAATACAAGAAAGTAGGGATTTAATGACATGTGACATCTGAAATGTGGCCAATGCTTCCCATGTTGACTTCTGGCAGGAAACAGGAAGCAAACTGAGGTCTCTGGAGTCAAATTCACACACTTTGTACACCTGATCGTCTGTCTCAATCTCCTCCCCCAGAGGGTTTGTAATGGCATAACAATCCCACTCTTGTTTCATTTTTCCACTGAAGTAGCACAGCCATTATTCGTGGAATTGCAAGAGAAAACAGCAAAACAGATAATAGATAATAGTTGAAGTATTTGAAGTATTTCGTATACTTTGTATTTCACGTGGTATGGCGATTTCCACCAGCTTTTCCACCAGCTGTTTTATTGGAGCACATAAAACATTTAGACAACTTTTGTTAGGAGAGCTCATTGCAGCAGCAGAAGACTATTTCAAGGTAATAATATTGCCTTTAGTTTTGCTTCATTATAAGAAACTGAATGCTAATGACCTACGCTATTTCTACTGTTAGCAAAGCGCTTAAACATTCATCATTTAATAGTCCAGATTATGATGAGAATGTCTCGTGTACAAAACGTTAAGTAGTCTGACTGAAAAAAACAAAACTAGGGCACATCACAGGTGTACTGTTCCCGGAAATATTCCAGATAATAATCATTTTAAATATTTATTCAGCCTGACATATCTCATGTCTTTAGGAAACGCTTGCATCTCCACTTGGATTTTCAAATAAAATCATGGGCGTTCGAACTACATTTGACTGCAGATGAGCTGCTAAAAATTCCCTGCCCTGTGTCCGCAGCTCACTCTGGGACATGAAGATGTAAATGTCTACAATCTCTTTCATGTTCCAGTTCCCCACCCACCCCCATTTTGTTACCCCTGCCTGTCTGTGCAACATGAGTTTGTACAGACGGACCTAATGGTACTTCCAGGTGATTTTAAGAGGTTATTGTCCCCACAGCCAGGTGTCCGAGGCATGAAGACATCACCTCAGCAGGGTTTGTCTCTGATAAACACTAAGCCTGTAAATCAAGGTCTCCATCTGCAAGCAAATCTGGCACAGTAGCTTCAACACTGAGGTGATCACCTACTGTCTCCATAACAACGCAGAGGACCGATGTGGTAGACGGCCTGCGAGCTCGTTCTGTTGGTGTCCCCAATCACTATCTGGCTCACTGGTAGGTGGTCTTTATAGGAGAGGATTCCTGTGTCATTAGCCCTGTGACACACACACAGAAAAAAGAAATAAATAAATGGCAACACAGAGCCGTCGGGGCTGGATGCCATTATGGGGGTCCAGATAAAGGCATCCATTCCTCTGCATTAGCCCAGAACGCAGAGTAAACACATTAAAAAGGGAGCAATCTATCACACTGCAGACAACCGCCTCTGGAAATATGCAAACTGAGCTGAATCGAGAGAAGCTTTGGAGAAGATTAACATACTGTAAACAGAGAAACTGGGAAAAAACTGGTATAATACAGAACTATAATGCAGCCTTTTTTTTCTCCATTCAGTGCTTAGACGTTCTGATTAGCTTGATCATTATGTATGAGCTGTAATTAATCATGTCAGAGTAAACACTGCTATGTGAAATTGTTGAAGAAATTGTGACACAGTCTAAAACAGATAGGAAGCTCCAAAAATTAATGAGGAAATGAGCTGAATATTTTATATATACTTTATATACATTCATTTTCAAGGAACCGAATGTTCTGTAATTAGATGCAGAAGAATAACAGATTGTGGACTCTGAGCTGCTTTTAGTGCTTCGTGAGCAATTTAGGAATATTCTCTCTCAATTGATTTTTGGAACGCCTAATCAATGAATTGAATAATTAATCATGAGTTAGTATCTCAGGGTGGGTTTTTTCTCTATCTCTATTTTTCTATTTTATTTCTCCTGTTTGTTAATTCATATTTGAAACCTTACATATTTAGAGCACGACGGAGAAGTGTGGGTTAGATATAGACTCTGTTGCCAGGTTATTAGGCACACCTAGCTAAAACTAATACAACTGTCCTGAAATAAATCCTCCCTTCAACAAGGTTATAATGTTCAGTTTTTGTTGCAAATGTTTTGGAGAGGCTTTGATTCAACTGTATGATCACTGTGGAGGATGCAGTTTGTGGTGCTGGGGAACTGTATTGCATTAAACATTGATATCAAAGAACAGAAACAGCTCTTTCAATAAAAAGTTATTCTGGACTACAAGTGCCAAATTGTACGTGTGTGTGCTCTGTACCATGCGTCCGTATCAGCGTCACAGTTGCAGAAGTAATTCATGTCGATGCAGTTCCCCTCCAGGCTGCAGGAGCACTGCTGAACCCCAGATAGGAAGCCCCCCCAGTAGCTTCGTCTCTCTCCCTCCCGGTCCAGCCACCAGGACATCGGACTGCCATCTGCAATAATACACCACACACACAGTCAGCGACCACTGCAGCAGCCCGCCTGCCACGTCCCAGAGCTCAAGCTCAAGTAGGTCAAGGTCATGGGTTATATTTGGACCACTGCATTGTTTTGCTTCACTGCCTTTATCTTAAAATGCAAAAGAGTCAAAGTGAAAGTGCACTGAAAGATGAACAAATACACCAAACAAGAATGACAGATGAATAGTTAGATGCATGCTGCATCTGTGCCCAGAGGCTAAAACAAAACGAGGTATTATAATGAGAATACAATTAAGCAAATAAACCTCAGAATAAAGGTTAGTAACAAAGAACAACACAGGTTTCAGATAATTAGAACATTTTGATAAGGAGTCAGCAGGTCAAGTGTTCAAACACTGGAAAAGACTCAAACGAAAGTATCCAAGCACACTTAAAAAGAGAGCAATATAATATGAAGATATTCACATACAGTTACTCATATAATTATGTTTATTAGATGTTTACACACTCATGTGCAATACTTTCACACACAGACACATGCATATAGACATGTACACAGTCGGTTTTATCTATCCTGCAGTTTTTATTCTAATTAGCATTTGTTTGTCTGTTTTAACCCAGAGCCTAACCAGAAACTGGGACTGCAAATTAGCATCAGCTAGACGCCCTATATACATCGGCTGCATTGCTTATTTGTATGCAACAATGTCAATCTGTGTTGTGCTGAAAGGCTTATACAGAGACCTTTCAAACCAAGATAAACACATTACATAAAATATAAATGAATATAATACGGGGAAGAAAGGCAGTTACAGGACCAACAGTAAAATAAATGGGGGAAGAAAGAGATTTGGTTACAGAGATTTCAAGTCAAAACAGTTCATCTCTGATAAATCTCTAAAATGTACTATTTCCTTATGAGTTGTGCACAATTTTTCTTGATTCTCTGCTGGCATTTCATGACACGTCATCTGTGAGTGTCAATGAGGCTACACGGAGGCCATGGAGGCACAATTCATTAAATCCACTATGGGGTTAAGTGGTCCAGCTTCAATCATCTGTCACACAACGTGACCCCGCATTGGAGATGAGGCCAGCCGGCGAGGAAAAGCCATTTAAACTACAGGTCACAATACATAATGAAGTGTCATGCTGCTGCTGTGCTTTCTTTCTACGCGG
Organism: Nannoperca obscura; assembly: GCA_036024295.1. NCBI lineage: Eukaryota > Metazoa > Chordata > Actinopteri > Centrarchiformes > Percichthyidae > Nannoperca > Nannoperca obscura. The sequence goes on from JAVQJL010028943.1 coordinate 12,768, forward strand.
CATACATTATAGCTGCATTAGGGAAAGTTTTTATGTATGGATACACATGTCATATTAGTCCAAGTCACCAAGTCGGCCTTAGACAGCAATTAATGTCCCATCTTCATCAGTTCACTCTGTTTGCACATGTGAAATTCTGCTCGTCTCAAATCTTCAACTAACATGATCTGACAGTCTAATGCTACAGTGTGGGAAGACAAAAGTTACTGTATGCAATGGTGCAACACAGACAGGACAAGAAATGATGTCAAATATTATCCAAATCGCAAAGTGGCCAAGTGTGATACCTAAATGTGTCACAACATACATTTTAATAAATAATAATTATAAAGCATTATGGCGCCACAGAGATGTCCCGGTCTACAAGTCATATTCTCCAGACGTAAGGGAACATGCTTGTTTGGAACAGACCGCGGCAAAAGTCACATCATCATCATTGTTATATATTATTTACCTGAAAATGAAATGCAAAAATTACAATTCCCTCATATCGCAATCGCACTATCTTTGCATATCGTTCAGCCTTAATGTCGGCCTGAACAACAGTGGCCAGCCAGCATTTGCATTGCAGAGGTTGAACATTATGCACACTATTGTCTTTACCCGTTTCCCTGTCCTTGCTCTCACTGCACCCTCCTATTCTGCAGCTCGCTTTAAAACACTATCCAGAAACAGGTACACAAATAACAAACAATCAATATTTCCTGAAGGAGAGGTGAGTCTCATTCTCTCCCTTCAAATTGGCTGGATATTGACAAGACTTGTTCACAGCAGAAATGCACTATGCATCTTGCTCTCTCCTTTACTGGAATGACTGGAAATCCACATTTTAACAACTGCTGCATAAATCCCCCAAATGCAGCCGCTGAATTCTGCAGCTCTCATTACACCCACAACACAACAGAGTTGGGAACAAACAGCAAATGTGGTGCTAGAGGAATACTCAGAAAGTTCAATTTAGAAATGGTAATAAAAACTCAAATAATTAGGAGTTTCAGATGATAAGAAAGACTCTAGAGGTGGTGATATTACATAACATGAGCCCAAAGCGACTGGATTGAAACTCTGCAGGAACAAGAGCTCGTTATCATCAAAAAATGGTACTGCAATCTCAAACAAACAACCCAGACTGGTTCAGAGCCCTACAGTACATGTGCTTTCTTTAAAAAACTAAACATACAAGACACACCTGAATAGTAACTGGTTGTGTGGGCCAAAAAGCTAAGATTTGGCTTTCTCATTCTGTTGGTGTCCTATTCTATGAACCAGTCAGGGGGAAAAAGATGAGCGAGCTGTAGGCTTTAATGAAGGTTTCTAAATGCCACGTTGCCTCATACAGAATACAAATACCTAAACAAATGTGTCAGCACTGACAAAATATAACTGGATACAAATAAGACTGTGGAAATAACAAGCAGGACTGAAGAACAGCATACAAAGAAGAGCAGTCGTTAAACTGGCTGTTTTGACAACAGTTGTTACTCCACCATCCCATTACAAGTTACCTCAAAGCAAACTTCATTCATTACAGGTATTAAATGAGGAGTAAAACAAGTGTTTAACAATGCAAATCGTTATTAAATGACTGAACATCTGTGTTTTAAGTGAACGGTAGAGACTGACAGGAAAGATGGCAGAGAGGAGACATGTGATACAGCTCAACTCCACAACTGGAGGTGAACTTCAAAACTTCTTGGCACACGCCTGCCTCTGTAGTCCCAGCAGGCTGCTTCCAGCAGCTGTGGTTCTTGTTTTTTTCACCCCCTGTAAATTAGCACAAGTGCAATTTTGTCCAATAATTAATTTAAATATGCTGTAAAGTTAGCTTGTTGTCAAGAGGGATACTGTTTGTGTCTACACGCACACAAAGTGAAGCGCAAAGACACCTTCTTCCGGAGGAGACGCGCTCCTCTGCTTACACAACAAAGGCGACCATCAAAAATTCTGACTGTTTCTGAAAGTGTGAGTGCAGCTATAAAAAGGCAGTTTTTCTGTCTCTCTTTGATGTCTGGTGTGATAATGAACTTGTTTGTTTGCACATGCATGGCACCCGGGGAATGGCGGAATCTGGGACTTCATGAATGTTTCATGATTTAAGAGCAAATGTTTGGATGTTGACACCATAGGTGCCAGAGCAGCTCAAGATGAATGCACACAAAAAGGCTTTTTAGTTATTGTGAAAGTATAACAAGAAGCTGAAGGCAGGGTGCTGAAGGGCCAACGGCTCCCAATGTGACAAAACACAAATAGCATGACTTTTAACTCACAATGTAACAATAAACACTGCAACTTACAGAACATTGAAGACACACAACATACACACCAAGGCCATGTTCACAATGGCTTTAGCTCTCGTGGAAAACCTGGTCCAACCGTTTGCCCCAACACACCACGACATCATGTGGCTAAGTCGCTGCATTGGCTAATCAAAGATTTCTGGTAGAATGCTTTGTAACACGAACACCATATTTCCACTGGGGTTTTTTGTTGTTTGTTTGCACGAGACAAGTACAGAGAAACATCCTACCAGCCTACAGCCGGAGCTCATCTCCAATGCCAGTCCCTTGATGGGTATTATTATTATTAGTATTATTAAAATGACATGTTACAGTTTAAAGTCTTAGTAAATATAATTATCAAAAACAAGAACAACCATCCATGACAACACTCAACAGGCAAATAAGACAAACGAAACACAAAACATTCAAAGCATGGACTCAAGTACATGATTATAGTTCAGTCAGACAACTCACAACACTAATGTTTATTATAGCAGCCGAACATAGTTAGAGTTTGGCGTCTAGGCTGCGACCTCGTCACTCCCTGCACATATGCTTCCACAGAGATATTGGGGAGTGATGAGCAAATATGTTGAACC
>JAVQJL010028944.1:0-14223 GCA_036024295.1 Nannoperca obscura
TAATCTTGTTGTTGCTGAGGTTACTGGGGGGGGGGGGGGGGGGAATAACATTTCAGAAAAGTAAATTTAATACTATTTCGAAAAGAAAAGTTAAATTAAAGTTTCACTTACATTTTCTTCAGCTGGGAAAGGTTCTTAAAAACTCCAGTTGCCTCCAGAGTGGTGAGCTCATTGCTGTTGAGGCGGCTAGAGAGAAAAAGTTGAACCATACAAACAAAGATCTCTTAAAAGATTCAGTGTGAGTATTCCAATTTATTCGGTCTACAACTTCTATCTATTTATCACTCTCTCGTCTCTCGTCTCTTAGCAATTAGACTAAGATTTCTTACAGTTCACTGGTGGACGTGGGGATGTGCTCGGGGATCTTGGTGAGCTTCAGGTTGGAGCAGTCCACAACGTTCGACTCACAGCGGCACTTGGGAGGGCACACCGGATCACTGTTACAGGCATTATTCAGACGGGTGTCCTCTGTACCTGAACGGGAGAAAATGCAAACACGCTCTCTTATCACACTGACGTCAGCCTCACTTTCCCACGATGCTCTTAGTCACGCATCTGCTCCCTCCACAGCTGTATGTCAGTAGTTTGTCCTGTTGTGACCTAAAAGGTGGCTTTCCCACCTTTTCTTTAACCTTAGGCGCCCTTAAGAACATCCCACAGCTTTCCTACCATTCACAGGAGAGATATGAATGGGTGGGGGCGAGGGTGAGTTATTTTAGAGAGGTGATAGAGTGGGAGCAGTGGGGTGAAAAGAACAGTAGCAGGGGAGATTGAGATAGGGATGCCAAAGAGGATTTGGGCTGCCAGCTTAAGTGAAGCAGTGCACCTGAGAGAGAGAGAGAGAGAGAGAGAGGGGATGGTGGGAGAGAGTTGGAAGCAGGAAGCGTGCGTTGACAGGTGAACTCGAAGGGGAGGAGGCGGAGGAAACAGGAAAAGGAGGGCACGAGGGACCTAAATGCATGCAGGGAAGAAAAGGGAGAGAGGAGTTAAAGAAGGCAGATGAGAGAGAAATGAAAGGTGAGCGGCGGAAGTGCAGAGAGACGTCTGTCCTGACAGAGGAAGAGCAAGAATGAAGCAGCACGGGGAGTGTGGGACGTTTTCCTGCACCGCCTCCGTCTATGAATAGACGTTACGTGCCAAAAAGCGTGCTGCCAGTTACATCATGGCTGCTCAATAATGGAACAGCACTGGGAGCCACTCAGAACAGTGTGTGTGCATTGTGTCTCGGTGTCTGCGTATATATGAGTGTATATGTGCGTGTAGAGCTCATGTGTGTGCATATGTCCCATTTAGAGGGACCAGCTCAGCACTTGCTGTTAGGATATCGCTGTGCGCTTGCGTGCCCACGCCGGCGCACCTCTCTGCCTGAGGTTTGGAGATTGCGTCAGCGGGACACCTGGGGTCACCCAGACCACAGTCATGAGCAGGAAAACCTCAAACAACCAGGACTGAATCCAACAGTAGAGTATCACAAATCTGTCTAAATAAATGGAGCGGCATCTGAAACCGTAACCTAACCCCAAACCCCCGCTGACTGACTTGACTTATTGAATGACTTCCTCTGGCTGCCTCTGCAAAGACTTTTTCTGAAGCTGCGTCACTTCTTAGAGTGGGTGGGAGGGGGGGCTTCAGATAGACACAGTAATGCTGGTCATTAATGAACTTTCCCTCGCTAGGCCAGACAACAGGAAAAGGCATTTCCTATGACAGAGGAAGCAATGAAAGTAACAGCACAGCTTTGATCTTGGGGATGTAGAGGAGCCAGGGGAGATTCGTGAGCCTGAGTCATCGTCGTCGTCACAAGAGCGTGGTAGCGACACTTTTACTGTCAGCAGATTTAAACAGAACTGGAGAAAACACAGAGGAGAGGGATGAGATTTTTTTCCCCCCTCTCTGAGGCACGAATTGACTCATTGCTGGAGTTCTGAAGTTCTCGTGATTCCCCGCAGCTTGGTTCCTCATTATCAATGTATTATGGAATTCCCGTGCTGTTGGCGGCTGCGTGTGTGTTGAGCGCATGTGTGCGCGCAGATCGTGGAGACTTTTATTGTTATCTTTCAGGGAGGGTGAAATTCTCATTAATCACATTTGGCTTTGATCTTCCTTCTGCTTACATAGTACTCCCATTTGTTCTCTAAGCCAGTGTAGAGCTTTATCTCAGCTTAGCACACAAAGACATTAATTTACACAGACACGCACGCACGCACGCATACAGACACACAGGCACGGACACTGAATCACACAAGCATCCGCACCACAAACACACACACACACACACACACACAGGCAGAGTTCGACACACATCACTGCTCCTCCTAGTTGTTTTCTTGGAAGTGCTCTTGCTAAGAGGTCCGGAAACATCCGCTGATAGGAATCTGGGTCCTCTGGTGGGCTTTATTTTCTTTAGCTTTTACCGATAGAAAGGACACACTTTCCATCCCCTCTGTCCTTCTCTCTCTCTCTCTCTCCCTCCTCGTCTGCCCCTCTCGGTGAGTGACTGTCTGTGCTCACGCCAAAGCAAAGAGCCACTTCCTTTGGACTCTATCTGCTGAGGCTCTGTGCAAAACAGAGCTGAGGAGAAACAGAGGCTCTCACGCGTAAATCACATTTAAAGTCACTCAGGTCTTACATATCTAAGGTGCCACTCTGAACATAAGTTTGTACAGATCCTGTCCTCTGAAGTTCATCCTACTATCATCCACATGAAAGGATGATTCCGGTTTATTACAACTCAGGTCTTTCATAGTTTTGGCCATTATTTTAAGTGCATTAAGTGAGTGCATCGGAAATGTTGGTAATTATCCCTCATTGTAAAGGAAAACTGCTCGCAAATAACCATGGCAAGTATGGCAGGTCAAAATTGAACTAGGAAGTCGGTGTGATCCTCTGAATGCTTGCGTTTATTGCCCCGTCTGACTTATTTTTAGCAATGTCGCCATGTGAGCAGCTCTCAGCAATTAACTTAACTCAATAAAATGTTGTTATCACCGAAAGGAACGACGGCAAAACACAAAAAATAACAGCCAAGTTGTAATAAACTGAAATTATCCTTTAACCTGTGGTAAAATCTTCATTTAATGAACAGTAAGTAATGGAAAAAATGATGCCGCTACATGGCTGCGGGTGGATAATTAAAGAAAAGAGGAAGACGATGATAGGTGTGAACATTTACAAGTCACTCACCTGGGATGAAGTACTGCTCTTTGGCTGTGATGGAGAAAAGAAAGAGGGACGGATGTCAGTGAGACCAGTCTGGTCTGCATAGCTGTGGTGATGCTATGCTTCAGAACAGTCATATATAAAACTTTTATATATGACGACACATGACTCAAGGTATATGACGGTTAAACAGAGAAGCCTGGGACTATCTCTGGGCATGGCGACGTGGAGAAACTAGTAACAATGTTAAAGGGTGGTAAATATTTGGCTGTTGCTAAGGAAGAGTGACATGAGGGAAAGAGGGAGACAGTGAGAAAGAAAGAAAAAAATGGTGGGGGGGAGAAAGAGAAAAGAAAGAGAAAAACACATGGACTCCCTTCCTCATTGGGTCCAGCCAAACAAATGAGGCTATAAAGAAGTGTGAAACCTCAGCAGTGCAGAGTGCCAGACAGCGTAGCACGGTGCATAAACACAGTGGTGCTGGGCACAGGGTGGAGGGAGTGGGGATGGCGAGGCCTGGCTAGTGCAGTGCAGAGGAGTGAGGGGGTGTGAAGGAAACCTGAGCCCGGCAGGTAGAGAGCAATGGGAGATGGAGGGGAGTCTGCGATTGGCAGAGGGCAGAGGAATGGTGGGCACGTACAGAAACTCTAGCCCTTATACCAGCCTCGACTGGTGATCTCAGCTCACTGCGGTTCGAATGTGAAACCAGACTCACGGTGTGCTAATACGGAAGGGAAAATGGAGAAACAGCCCCTTGGCCCCAAGTTCATCTGGGGGAGATATTGATCGAGGAGCACCGGCACAGCAAACGATAGGCCGAATAAAACCTTTTTTTGTTGTTGCCAGGAATGATTCAGTGTGGTGTGAGGGAGAGGGAGCAATGCAGAGATAACAGCCACTCCCAGCGGAGAGAAAGAGAGAAGAGTAGAGCAGTGAGAAACAAGCGGAATAAAAACAACAAAGCCTGTCTGAGAGACAGAGAGCCCGGGAGAGAAATAAGAGGGAGACATTTTGCAGACAGTGACACCGGGCCACCGGCCTACCGGAGCAGCGGAATTTCTTGCTCTTGATCTGTCCGATACGTTTGTTTGCGAGTCGGCGAGGACTGGCGCAGCGGGCGCCACTGGTCTCGATGGGGTTGGAGCGCAGGTAGTCTGCCAGCCACTTCAGATTACAGTCACAAATGAATGGGTTCTGGGCCAGGTGACTGGAGAACAGAAAGGGAGGGGGGAAGAGAGGTGGGTTGGAAAGAAGGAGAAAAGGTAATAGAGGTAGGTAGAAGAAAGAAAGAACAAGAGGGAGAGGGGAAACAAGGAAGACACATTCAAATTGATGGGATAAAGGCCAAGAATGGATGTTACTAACTGGCTCCTGGGCGCAGCTTCATATTTACTGTACAGACAGGACAGTGATATGGATGTAGTCATCTAACCTGCTGCAAGAAATGCAGTATTTCACAAAAGATGAAACTATTTGATTAATGTGTGTTGTCCAAATAAATGATTCTAAGATAACTGCACAAAAAACACACTCACAAAAAAATTGCTCTGAACATAAGTTTGATTATTTTATATGTAATTTTGCATATATTTGATAAACTGTGATTCACTCAGTCAACTTCATAATTATTTTGGAGGCTGTAGTTTGTGCTACTGGTAAATTATATTGTGTTATACAGAGAGTCGTTTCTAATATAAATCTATAAATGGGGCTAGGTGTACCTAATAAACTGCCAACTGTATGAGTGTATATTGCAAAATGTATGCTTGTTGAATTTGTTACCCTGCCATACTTCAAAGAGTGTGTGCTGCCATGCAAATTATGAAGTATATTTAGATGACCAGAGAGTCTTGGGAAAGGCTCTATGTGCATTTTACCGCTTCTTCAGACTGCAGGCAAAACAAGAATGTGTTTTAGACTGAGACCCTTAAGCCCAGTGCCCTCTATGTGTGTGTGTGTGTGGTGAGCTCTATCCATCATCTTCAACAATGGCCTGTATGTCTCGTGTTTGCATGTACGGATGCGATGCAGTGTGTTTCAGACATGGTAAATGCCTCAGTGTGGGGGGTCTGTATTGATAACAGCGTGGGGTTTGCCTTGTTTAAAAGAGACATTCATTTAGAAAGAATCTGGTGCCGTCTGGGTAACAGTGGGAGGAAGAGTGGTTGTGGCGTGCATTGTTTTTGATCTTGTTCTGGCCGCAGAAGCTGTGTGTGTCCGTGTGTTTGTGAAGATGATAGATTTACTCTCCTCTCCACCTCACGGTTCCATTCCCGTGTTATTACACAGACCTGCGAGTAAACAACTCCTGTGTTCTCATGTTTTATGGTGACGGCTCGGGATGTGTCAGAGCATGCACAGCGGTGTGTTTATGCGTGTGCTTGTTTGACTCACAGGGTCTGTATAGCTCGGAGTGAGGTGAAGGTGCCCTTGGCGAGGGTTTGGATCTTGTTGTCATAGAGCGAAAGCAGCGAGAGATTCTGCAGGTCCTGGAAGGCGTTGGCACGGACACAGTGAATCTTATTGGCATTCAGCAACCTGAGAGAAAGGGGGGGTGCAGCTTGTCAGAGCTTCTTTATGCAATTCATTCATTATGCATTCCACCTAGAAAACTATGCACAGGTACAAAGTTTATGTGAAGGTTATGACTCCTTTAGTGAGTGGGAGTAAAAGCTGCCTGGTTTTCATTACATGTCTGCAGCATATCAGCAGTGTGTGTGCGTTCTGCTTACAGTAGTTGCAGGGCGTAGAGGCCGTCAAACACCCCCTTAGGCAGGTCGGTTATCTTATTTCCATACAGCACGCTGGGAAATCACAACACAGACTTGCATTAGACACAAGAAATGACAACCGAGTTGATATTCACGCACGCACACATGCGCAGTCTCGACTCGGGGGCCACTTACAGGGAGTTGAGGGAGCGCAGGCCCTGGAAGGCATCAGGGGCTATCTCTGAGATCTGGTTGTTGCTCAGGTCTCTGCGTTAAAGAAGAAGGCCAGAGAATTAAAAGTCAAGAAAATAGAAATATGCGGAAAAGGTCATTTTCCTGTGAGAGGTTTGACCCAACTGCCATCTGGGTATCACCCTCGTAGGAACGTGGGGTGGATGTTAGGCCCCATGCTTGTCGCTGGTGAGCGAGGAAGAAGCAAATGTAGCGTGAGCTGGATGAAGATGAGTTCCAGCTCTCGGGAGCGGGCTAGAGTCTCGTAGCCAATCAAAACATTTACTTGTATTATTTGTGGCCTATCAAATGGCCCCCGTGTTGTACCATGGTGAGTGTGAGTGAGTAAAAATGGGGTGCAGGAATGAAATCCAATGCGAAATACAGTAGGCTGCCTCTGAACATAGCCGCTGTTAATAGGATCCACAGGCCTCTCCCCACAGGATAACCACTAAGCCTGTGTGTGTATGTGTTTATGTACGTCTGTGTGAGTGAATGCAAAATAAATGAAGAACAGTGGGACAGAAAGAGAGAAAGACAGATGGAGAGAGAGAGTTAATGGAGTATGTGGACTGAACTCCAGTCGACTGGATACCTTTTGAAGGAAAATCATCATGTGGTGAAGAAGAGGGATATTTTCTCATTTGGGGGTAACAGTTAAATAAGTACCCATTCGTCTTCTTGCAAAGGACTGAGGTTTCCTGGAAATAAAAATGCGGTAACGGAGCCAACATCTGCACTGGTGTGTGTCTGTAAACTCAGACGCTGGCGTGTTTGTGTACGTGTCGGTGTGTGTGTGTGAGGGCTGTTACTGCATCCCTGTCTTAAGGGACGGTTCATGTGTAGGTCATCCAAACCGGGACAAGGTCAAAGAGAATGTGTGTGGTTGGCAGGTCAGGAAAGGCATTGTACACATACCTGCGTACACCACATATAAACAAATAAATACAAACGCCTATATATAACTTTAACTTACCTAATGTTATACCTTTTTAATCAAATATTTAATAACATTTCCCATACATAATATGCCAGAAAAACCTACCGCTAAATATAAAACGTACATATAAACATCTGCAGAGCCTGGCCCAGGAGAGTGACCATATTCATCCTGATGTATGGATGCTGTCTACACACAGTGTGTACTAAGGGTGTTGGACACAGGACACGCTGGGCCAGTGAGGGCACATAGCCAGCTGAATCAACAGAGGCACTGGGGGTCAACACAGACATGTGGCCATGCATTGTTGTTGCTAAATGCAGATTTAGCAGCAGCGACGGTAGAAAGGTCATGTATGTTTGGAAGACCAGATGTAGGAGAGTCTCACTGCCATTAAATATGATTGGTATGGTAAAATAATATTCCATAGCTGTTTCTGGCTGAGTTTTGGAGGGTTAAGCGTAGATATTTTTATTAGAGTTTCCCTTAACTAAATGTGAAAACCTGACTTGAAAAACCTGTGCTTGATTCACTCCAAAAGTCCACAGTTAATTAATGAAAAATTGTGAATTTCCCGTGGGATTAGGGACAGGGGCGATTCGGTAAGATTGCAGCTGCTAAATGCAATTTCTGTTAACTAGAGTACAGTTTGTTAATGATTTTATTTGTTAAACATGTGAAACTGCTATCAAATCAAAGTAAACCATATATTTTTGTATCATATTCAATAAACAGCGATGACTCTATAACAATAACAGCTATTGAAAGAACAGCATAATTGCTATAACACCCATTTAGTTCTGTTTTTGAGGGGTTAAGGTTAGGTTAACATTTTGAGAGTTTTATTAACTTTTACTTTGAAACCATTTGTAGAATTGTTTCAGATGTATTGTAAAACTTATTTAGTTTGAGGGTTTCATTTTCTTTAACATAGAAACCTGACGTGGTTGAGTCTCCATGGTTCACAATTTTTAAACAAAAAAACAAAAATTTTTGCATTTATTTTGGTAGGAAAATATTAAATTTCTCGTGAGATTTCCATGGAGTTACAATGAGATAGCAGCTGCTTCAGTCTGTCGACCGCTCGCTTTTCACCTGATTTGAACTTTAAACTGTCCCTGGAGTTGGATGATTAAACAGTGAGGAATCCTTTAGGAAGGGCAGAGAAACTCCCTGACCTTCCGGTTCCTCCGTCTCCCTGCTGCTATGTCGGTCAGGCCTGGTGGTGTCGGAGTTATGGGTTTTGGCCGACTGGTGTGCACTGGCTGGGTGATCGGACAGCTGGTTCAGCGGATGAAAAACCACTCAGTCCCAACTGCCAGCCTGTCACCGTTCACTCCCAGAGAGAGCGAAGCCTCAGCCCTCATTCCAGCAAACTCTCCGTCCCCTCATCATCGTCCCAGCTGCCGTTTACAGTTTGCCGACGCAGGCACAACACACACATTCACAGACTGGACACAACACTAGCCAGGGGAATACCAGTGCGCAGCAATGAAAGATGAGAGCTGTTATTATGCTCATGTAGCATCTGAGTGCTTGCTTTCCATGCCACCAAGTCTGAGAACACGAATATGTTCTTCAGGCGCAGACAAAATAAATACTTCATGCTCCTTAGGAGTGGAATAAGAAGACCAATTGTCGCTTCTTTTTCCAGCCCTCAACTTCTTGTTCTCATCTGTATTATTTAGCCCTGAGGTGAGTGTACTGCTGTACTTACATCCTACGCAGTTTCTTGTAGGGAGAGAAGGCTCCAGGAGGAACAGACTTAATCCCATTCTGCTCCAGACGTCTGGAGAAAAGAGGAGAGGAGAGGAGAAAAGAGGACAAGAGAGGAGATACCATCAGTTAACCAAACAATAGACTTCTCCATGGAAACACAGTTGAGTAATCCTCCCATTACCTCTGACCTTTGGTGATTGGCCTGATTATATTAGTGGAGATCTATTCCCCAGCTGTAATAGGTCCAGGCATGTTGGAGTCATAACATCCTCAGAACCAATAAACAGTCTGAATACTAAAGTGCTGTGGAAAAGGGCTTGGGGGGAAATCTCCGTCTCAGTTTGTGGGAGGGTGTTAAGGCCTTCAAGTAAAAGTAATATTTCTTCTTGGTGCAACATTTACAGTGTCCAGCACTTATGTTCTCATATGAGATCCCAAAATCAATAATGATCTCACGTGTTCTTGTGAAATTTGTCTTTATCCTCTTGGTGTCTGCAAAGTGTCCACTGAAACCCTTACAGCGCGGTGAAATATGACTTCGTTTAGTTTACGCTTTCCTGTGAGCCTAAGAGCTGCTGAAGCAGAGTTGACAAGAAAAATGTGTGACAAAATCTCACCATAAAAAACTGTCAAAGAATGAAATGAATATCCAGACAAACATAGAGTTGGTCATTTAGTACAAAACAGTCACAAACTCTAATCAGTCTCAGATGGTCCCTGGGAAACAGACATCACCGATCCCCATTAGTGTGGGCATGCGTGTCTGTGTGTTTCAGGCTGACTGCTACTTAGGACCCGGCTCAGTCCCAGACCAATTCCCTGGTGTAGCTGGCAGAGGGCTGTTTATCTGCAGGTCAGTTCACAGCTTTTAAAACTGTCCTTAACAAGGCTTAGCAGGGCCCGGAGGGAGCCAGCTGTGGGCCTGTCTGGTGTGTCCTACCATGCTGCCTCCCAGCAGAGGAACTGGCTGCAGAACAGGAGGCACAGGCCTGTGCGAGGTGTGTTAGTCCAGTGGCTGCGACGGAATCTGAAGGCCATTAAAATCCCATTTCTCACCACAGAAAAAATGAGAAATATTTAAAAATCGGCAAAACTCTTTGGCAAACAGAACGATGTTGATAGATTTAACCATCACCCACTTAAGTATGTGATTTGTTGGCTCGGGACCATGTCCACATGATTTAATTATTCTATTTGACAATTTCAGATTTACTGCATGCCTCTCACGCCTTCTGCATTGCTATGTTTATGTCTGGTCATGGGGGGTAACTGTTTTGTTAGACATTAGCCACAGTTAACAGTTTTGAATTTTTTCAATCAAGAAGCTTTCCCCTTCAAACTAATGGCCTACATTTCTGGTGCGATATTGGAGCGCAATTGACATTCTTAGGATAGCAGTGATTCCAGACCACAGATTCCTGTGGTGGACATCCTCCCTCTGTCTGTTTTTGTCTGCCTGTCCCAATGTGTCTGTGGATTTACAGCAGAGTGACAGCGCTGTGGTTCCTCTGCCCTCACCATGCGGCAAAGTGGTGGGCCACGTGGCTTTAGCGCCTTCTCTCATCAACCGGTCTGCCTGAGTGGTCCAAATCAGTCTGGCACTCTACGTGCTGTTTACACGTGTTTCAGTGTCGGTTGTGTACGTGCAGGACTACAAGCTGCGGCACTCCGGTGTGTGTCAGCACATAACAAAACCCTTTGAGACAGACGGGGGAACACAACGCCGTCTGGCAACTTTTTAGCCGTCGCATCGTCGCTCCTCCTAGATCGATATGTGCAAGCGACTTAATCCCTCCAATCAACAAAGGAGCTGCTCTGTCCATCGGCAGAGAAAAAAAAGAAACAATCTCTCAGAGTCGCTTTTGGATGGACAATCAATGGTCCCCATCCAATTTATGTGTGTCTGTCTGTGTCTGCCTGTGAGCTGGTGTTTGTGTCAGCCCAATCAATGGTCTTCATCCTTTTCATTAGGGTCTGAGCATGGTTTTCATTAAGGGGAAACACATTATGCCTTTGGGTATTCACCCAGTGCGTGCGTGAGTCAGAAACGGGTGGAAGGACCGCAGCAGCGGATGAAAGGCGGGGGGGGGGTGGGTGGGGGGGGTTTATGGCAGAGTTCAGTCATTGCAGACAGAGACTATGGTGCATAATAATCTGTTGTGGTGGTGTTTAGGCTAACTGCGCCTGAGGAGTACAGAAACCAGCTCACATCCCCACAGCCATAAACACAACACTGGCATTCATTAGAGGAGAGCAGGGCAGGGAGGTTACAGGTCTCCGATTTGTACATAATGAGACCAGCATGTGTGTGTTTGTGTCTGTATGTGAGTTTCCGAGTACCTCATTATCAAGGCATTAGGCTGGCCTTGATACCCAGCAGCCCACCTTGCTGTAATTGAAACTGATTTTATAATGAACTTCAAGCACAGATCAAACCTGCTTCACTGAATTACTGAGTGGAATCCCCCCCCCTCTTTCCCTTTTTATTCCTTCACCGTTGATCTGCCACCTCGAACGCGCCTGTGGTGATTTTAGCAAGCCGGGAAAGAGGGAGAGAAGAGAGGAGAGAAATGTGGAGGGGAAAAAAAAATATCAAGAGAAGAAGAGAAAGACTGGAGGAAAGCGTTGTGGGAATATAACCTGTAAGGTAAGACTCTGATGGGCAGGACAGGAGGAATGCGCATGATGTAAGCTAGTGTTTCACCCTGGTCTTGTAAAAGATGAATCAGAACATAGTAGAGTTTATTAGCAGGACACGGTTAAGCACCAATTATATGTGAAGGGCAGGGAGGCTTTTAAAATGTCTTTACTCATCTGCTGAGTGGAGAGAATCTACTGTCTATAAAACCAGTGCATGGTAGAGCTATCTTTCAGCCGTCTCCCTGTTCTCCCATTAGTGCTTCTTGCTGGTTATTGGACTCATAGATCACACCGGTCTCTGAGAGATACTCCACTTGTGGAACAACTGGAGGGCATGCTGAAGAGGTCTACAAACCATAAAACATGGCCAAAACTGAGATGCAAGGGTGAGGCTGAATTATTTATATCTCAAAAGTCAATACGCAGGATGTGTGAAGACTTTTAAATGATTTAAAGTATCTCAAAACTTTGTGGGTGGTCATATAATTAGACAAGAACACACAGAAGTGTGAAGTGCATGTCCAAATTAGGAAATTGAGCACACCACTGCACTAGAAATGGGTCAGGGTTGTTGGGGAACATGGAATCTGTGACTTCCATGCTAGCTGGGTATTTATAAACAGACCCCATGGGGAGGAGGAGACCTAGAAACTTGCTGTGTCCTCCCAACTACACACATGCTCCTTGGAAGAACATGCAATGCTCACCGCTGGCTTCCTCCAGCCATACTCCCTTTTTCTCACCATGCATAAATCATAGTGTTGCTGTACTATTTCATGCAGGCTTTCTCCGGGGGCATTAAACCCCTGATAAAGAAAGTAAAAGCACTACCTTGAAAAGTCTAGTCATGCATTCCCGGGAATTACAATAGTCTGATAGCATGTGGGCTGTAAACAGTTAATACCCAGACAGATGTTGGAGGACTGATAAACTGAGGGAGGGATGATAGCAAAGCGCTTGCATTGCGGTTCACAGCCATCTGAGCTGATAAGAGCATGCAGTCTCAGTCTACAGTCTGCTCGAAGTCTGCATGTGTGTCTCAACAGTGTGCAGCAAATGGATGGACGTCTCCCTGCTGGGTGATGCATGGTGAGAAAAGCAAGCTGGAACAGCATATGTACATAAAACATGCATGCTAAAATCCTGCCAGCCTTGTTAAAACCCTGCACGAGCACGCACACAGACAGATACATGTACATACGTATCTTTATCGTGCATACCCAGACAAATGCCCTGCACTGCTATTCTTCAAAGAACAATGCAGCTGTGAATGTCCCTGCATTTCTCTGACGGTAAAGTAAATGCTGATTGGTGAAAATAAACGTATTATTTGAATCTAAATTGATCTGCAATTTTAATCTCACATTATCCTCTTGGGAAATGAAATTAGATGTGTTTGACTAATAGCTGGGATGGGTTACTGCAGTAGAGCCAAACACTATATAGGTTATGTATTTTCATTGTTATTATGATATCAATTGATCACTGATCACAAAATTTCTCCATGGCATGCAGTCGAATATTATAGTGCTCTCTTTAGAAGAAAAAATATTCAGGAAACTGGTTTAACAAGGATCCAGAGAGAGATGTATATCTGAAAACATATTTTAGTTTGACACTGTTTACTAAAGATAAAGTTGACAAAGTTTTGTGCTTACATCTCGGCCATGCTGTCGGGCAGGTTGGCTGGGATGGCAGTGAGACCTTTCCCTCTACAGTCCACAATGTTGTTACTGCAGGTACACATGGCCGGGCACGAGCCTCCGCCGATGCTGCACGGCTGCAGGCTGGAAGACTCCTGGTGTCCTGAAAGAAATGGAGAGAAAAAAGAAACTACATGACAGGTGAAACCGGAGGAAAACATGATGAGAAGAGAGGAATATGCAGCTCCTACAGGTGTGTGAGCACAGGTGGATTTGGTTGCTTTCTATAAGAGCGACACGACTCTCAGCTGGATCACAGGGGGAGGTTGTTTGCTGGAGGTTTTGTGCGTTGACACGGAGTCGCTCTTGCTCTAATGCTGAGCTCAAAATCCTCCGTTGCCACCAACCCTTTGTACTTTATAAGCTGAAATGCAAATGAACACACTTTCCCTGAGATGTTTTGACATTGAGGGGAAAAAAAGAATCATCCTACTCTTGACTTTATTGTATAGCCGTACATCCTCGAATCAATGGGCAAGAAACTGGGTTATCTATCATAGGAATGCCACAGTACATTGAGAGGAGAAGAAAGACATGAATAATAGAGTTGGAGCTGCGATACAAGGTCTCCCAATAACATCCATTGATCTCCCTGCAAATTTTCCTCCTGAGTCTGCATTCTCTGGGTGGAATTGATGCCATTGTGCACATTCAGCTTTACTCCCCCCACCTCTTCACTTCCATTTGTTCTAAAACACTTCAACTTTTCAATTTGCATACAGAGCACACAACCCATCACGCTGTCTCTAGATACCTGTTCAAATAGCTGCGGCACTGTCAACGATACGGTGAAGAGCGGGCGTTCGCACTGCCAGTACGGAGTGTTTGGTATGTGTGCTGTGTGTGTGTCTGTGTGTGTGCAATATGTGTGTATGTAAGCCTAACCCAGATAAAATGAATAAAACAGACTTTTAAATGGCCTCATTTACACAGCATTACTAATCTGAGTTCCAAACCATGAATATTTGATTACCGTCCTATCTATCGTCGGCTTCTGTGAAAAATGTTGGCGAGAGAGAGAGAAGGGGGGGGGGGGGGGGGGGGGCGGATAAAAGAGAGGGGGTCTACGCGGTAGGGATTGAAAACTTGAAGGATCAGACCCAGACAATAAAAACAACAA
>JAVQJL010028947.1:0-11370 GCA_036024295.1 Nannoperca obscura
TGTGTGTGTGTGTGTGTGTGTGTATGTGGATGGATTGGGTCACGGTGCTCTGCAGGTATATGTCTGTGTGTGTAACAGCAGATGAGAGAGAGAGAGAGAGAGAAGCGCAGAAGCAGGAGAAGAATAAAGCACCTTTAGTTCTAGATAAACCTCACTGAATAAATACACTCCAGAAAAGACTGAGAGTCCCTCGGATCAGAGAGTGAATTTCAAACATCACCAGTATAGATATGTCCCCGCACAGCAGACACACCCCCATACAGAGGGAAGTACATGACGGTTCCCGAGTTTATCTGTTGTAACTAATGCCTTTGTTCAATAAATTATTTATTAATACAGTCCTCTAAACCACTGCCCACATTTCAGATTTTCTTCGTCAATTCACAAACGTCTGCTCATAGATGGCTGAATGAGCTAAAATCATTAGTCAGTTAATCAATTAGTGAATCAGCTAAGAAAAATGATTGGCAACTATGCAAAGCAAAAAATTAAATGGTCCCAGCTTCTCAGATGTGAATATAGGCAGGTTGTCTGTCAAGAGACAAAACGTGTGAGGAGGCAGAGCAGCTATACATGATTGTTGTAAGTGGAGTTAATAACAACTCTTAAATCAGCATAGTTTTGTGTTAACTGCTCGTCGACTGAAAATTATGTCGACAGGATGGAGACGGCAGTCACTTCTGTTTGGTTTTACCAAATTAATAGAGAATGAAATGTAAATAGGCTGATTATCCCTTTAGTTAATAAAAAATACCTCAATAATTGGCGATAGTGTGAGTTATAAATGTTCGTAAGTCATTAATAGAGATGAATGGATGTAACTTTCTAATAAGCCATTCATTCTGAAGTTACAAATGTTAATAAATCTATGAATAAATGATCACAGCTTTTTTACTTTCTACCCATCAGCAAAAGTTAATTAATGATCTGCAGTTACAAATGTTAACAAAACATCCAGATAGAAACAGAATGAAAACATCTGCTTGTATGTGTAATGAGTACTTCTACTTTTGATACTTGCAGTACCTTTACTTTAAGCAAGAACCTTTTAATAGTGGCACATTACTATTTTTCCTTAAATAAAGACTTTGAGTGCTTATTTACACTGTCCACTGGAGGATGACTAACAGCCACTACCTGGCAACCCAAAAGGTGTTATTTTAAATGACGTCTAAAGCGTTGGTAAATAATTAATTAACCATTAACTGAGCCATTAGTTACACCTTGCCTTAGCAAAAAGTCGTATCACTTCGAACTGTTTGGCTCCTGGTCGAAAGTGGTTACTAAAGGCGTACAGGCACACATCTGATCCTGATATGATGGGATGAAATAAACACTGCTACCACACGTACGCACTCACACACACTGAGTGGGTAGCATTCAAACACCATCATTTGTTCAGTGGTGAGTATGTGTTAATTTGTGTTGGAGGTGGAAATCGCGGCCCTTAACCAGACCAGGAGGTACAATACAACCTATTAACCCTTCAGTCATCAGGGGGACGTTGTTCATCTGTAATAAAAACCCTTCACTTGATCACTCGTGCTTAAAGCAATATTTCCGTCCTTAGTCCTTCATCATTCATTCATTTAGTCAAACAGCACATGCACCATATGAGCTCTTCAGGTCAGTGAGGTCGTCTATTATGCTGCTTGTGTCCTTTGATGGAAACATTAATAAAGTTAGCACAAGTGGACGGCAGTGTGTGGGCTCCTCTGGCTCCTTCACTTGCTACAAAAAGTACTGTAGTTGGGTTTGTAAATTGTTATTTAGCGCTGCAACCAAGATTATTTTCTTTATCATTTAGTCTAAACAAAAATATAAAAAAAGCCCAAGGTGATGTGTTGAAATGTCATGTTTGTCCGATAAACCGTCCAAAAATATAAAGTTTACTGTTGAAAAACATGAAAAGAAACCAGCAAAAATTTACATTTGAGAAGCTATAACCAGTAAGGTAGCCATTTTTGCTTAAGAAAATTACTAAAACAATTTATCAATTTATCAAAAAGTTGCAGCTCAACTAATTTTAGCTCTATTGTTCATAATTTTCATATTGTTTTAATTGTGCCACTGTGACAACTGTCCATTACAGCAAGGACAATGTTGCGGCGCATACATACACTTAATACATGTATCAATGTAAACTAAACATCTATTCAGAATAGTGTATCTTTTGCGTTATTGTATCAGTATGTGGCTAAACTATATATAGTCATCTCAGCTACTCTGTGTGTGGCTAATTCTAATTTTGATGCTTTCAAAGGAGTTTATGGTTCATTCTCACATTGTTTAGTGTCCCATTGGGGCACACAGAAACACAGCGCACACACAAAGGAGTCAAAGGTTAGGGTCAGAGGTCAACGTTGTGTTGGTTGCAGACGAAAGAGCGGTGGGTGGGGAATCCTAGCTGCCGAAAACAGCACTCCCTGTCCTACTTCCCGCTCCAGCTCAGCTCAGCACTTATGACACCAAGGAGACGGAGAAGTCCGCGAGCGCTCTTCAGCCCCGGGCAGGAGCTGCAGACGGGGCTTTTGATCGACACATGCAGAGGGAGAAAGACCGCTGTTGGATCTTCACGCTGCCAGCTGGATGAAGCACGTCAGTGAATACGCGTGCGTTGCCAATGCCGTGTGTTGTGAGTCTGAGCCACACATCAGGATTACATCATCTTGCCCGGGTGCGGGAGTTGATATATATCGACTCTGACATTGTCACGTGTGGTGCCTCAGAGCGCCGCGGAAAGTTCTGACAGCAGTTCTGAAGGTGCTCCATTCCTATTCATTTCAAGCATTTCCAGACACTGGTGATTCAAAGTCGAAGCACTCGTAGATTGTGTAAAACAGCAGCTAAATATGTGTTCTACTTCAGATGAATGAAGGGAATACTTAATGGTATTACTGTACACTGAGTTGATAAATAATAATAGAGTAGTGAATGGTTTCTTTAGCTAATATTCTGATTGGCTTGAATGGAAAATTAATTGAAGATTGCTGTCAAAGTTTGCAACGTTCTTCCGTTCCTACACGGTCTATTTATCTATTATCCGTCTGTGTAAGATGGATCGTATTGCATTTGGTATTTTTATTGTCAGTTGCTGGTATCAGAAAAAAGCTTTTGTCGATGTGTATTTCCAGCAGACCTCTGTGAGTGTGTAGGGTTAATTCAATTGTATTGATGCATGTCTGCAACACCAACAGAAAGCCCTATTGAGAACCTCTCATCCATTGATTGCTTATGTAACCGTTTGTTTGCTTATGTTTGTCTGTGTGGCATGTGTCTGTGCATGTGCATCCTATGTGATGTCCTCTATAAATAATAACACCATGCTGCACAGATCTAGTTCTGTGTACCTGCCAACACTCCTGCTCCCCCTTCTCTCCCATTTTTCATGTGTGTTCCAGCGGATCAGTTTTTCATAATGTGCTGTATAGCTGCATGTTTCTTCGATGGGGAGTCGTGTTGCTCTCGTCTGCGAAAAATGCAATGTCCGATTAAGAATTTAAAGATCGTGCATGTAGATGTCTCAATCAAATGATTGCCTTAATTTGGATGTTGGAAGTACAGCAAGCTTCACTGCTCGTGATCATTTAGGCTAGACACACACTAGAGGCATTTCCCAAAGCAAACATTAATAACCCCCAAGATTAAATCTTCATAAAGTCGGCTATTAGATTTCATCACTCACCAGGCTTGAAAGTGAGACCCTATCTCTTTTGTGGTTGGTTTGCATTTCTGATCAGCCCAGCTAGAAGACTGAATAGTTGTGTGAGTAACCCGGGGGGCTTCTAAGAAAAAAAAGAAAAGAAAAAAAAAGGTCAGTGTGAGCGTGTTGGGATAAGGGCTTATTCTGCTGGAAAATCCCCCTCTTTTCAGCAGTCACTGTTGACAGGTATGGCTTTGCCCCGGCTAAGGAATGTGTTGAGCTACTCCAGGGTACCAGTTCGAGAGGAAGCTTCTAGTCTGCACTATTGATTCTAGCCCTGATCTCTCTTGACAGTGAATAGGCACTTGTTGTGTGCTGCATGTCTTCATGTCCTTGAATATTAATATTGTAGGAGCAGCGATAGTGGCATAATGTACACCAAACTCACAGTGCTGATTACTGATTCCTGAGTACCGAGGTCTTGTCAAAACAGCAGCAGTTTCTACAGTACGTGCTGGACACTGAACACCTCAGGACAGAGGGCACTCTTCAGCTTTTATGCCAAGTGTTACAGAGTCAGAGCATGACATAAACGAGTGGGTGTTAGTGTGAGTAATGTGCATGCGCTCAGATGGCGAAAACACGACAAAGTCCGAACTAGACTCTGTATGTATGCCTGCGGCCATTTTTGAAGTATCTGTTCGTGTGTGTATGTTTGATATTTATGCATGCACACATTTGCATAGAGAAACCAGCGAAAGCACAACCTGTTCCTCCTGTTAAATATGACGTGTTTGCAGTTGGCTATGCCAGTGGAGTAACACCCACTAGGTAGGGCTGCGCCTAAAGGCCATTGTATGCATGCAGTGGTGTTGTGCCACTACCAAATGGCATTGTGCCTCGATGCTCCACAGTGGCAGGAATGTGACCCTGGTGGACAAACCCTAATATGATTTTCTTTTTGCTTGAAAAAAACTGAGTGAAATGTAAAATGTAAACTCCTCCTGACATCATTAAAACCCCTCAAAACGATACCAAATACATGACCCAATGTCCTCCATGCTAGCTACGGTCCTGACTAAGAGAAGCCAAATGGATAAAACAACAGGTTTTTGGTTTAAAAAACCACAAAACAAAAGGAGAAGATGAGTTACTGCCTCCTGATACGAAAGAAATGAAACTGAGAAACTGAAAGGAGGAAGAGAAACTCGAGTTGAGAACGGGTCTCCGGGTTGACCCGTAGAGCGGGAGATGAGCCGCCGAACAAAAGCTTGTTTTACAGCCCCTTAGGAAGATCTTGTTTACTGAAAGCAACAGTGTGAAAAAAACATTTGCCCACTTGTATAATTTCTCGACTCTCAATCAACTGAAGCAGTGCCGTGTTAGTTAGCCTCATCAAATATTCTCCTCAGACATTTTTTGCCAATCAGTAATGTGAACTAATGTGAATCATTAATTCAAACTGGGAGTCACTCACTTTATGTATTCCTTTTTAGATAATTAGTTTCTAATGGAAATTCTGCACAAATAATGTGCTCAATCAATGTGCTCAGTGCATATGCTGTATTGATTTCAGTTTTGCACCCAGGCATTAATTGCACTGACAAACTCAGGAATCTAAATACTCTGTTGTTTTAATGTTATTGCCTTTCAAGTGATGTTACAGGAGGGGGAATGTCCATAAAGCGATGCAGCTGTCATTTTCCTATATATCATATAAAGCAATATACAGGCACTCAAGTGAAAGCAAAAAACACTGTTTCTAAGTCTGAATCTTGAATTGAAAGTGTGTGTGTGTGTGTGTGTGTGTGTGTGCATGTGCATGTATAGGAGGAATAGGGGATGGGGTGGTGGTGTTTGACTAGCTCAATAAAAGGAGCCTTTCAGCTGCACTGGAAACAATTTCCAGCTGAGGGGACATTTATATTAAAGCTTTGCCTTGCCAGCACCGACTGTTCGTGAGTGTGTGTGTGTGTTTGTGTGTGTGTGTGTGTGTGTGTGTGTGTGTGTGTGTGCGTCGGAGCGGCTAGCTAGCAAGAATCAACTGTCCCTCTTCCTAATACATTTTGGGACAGGCTGCCATTTCTAAATCAGTGCTTAAATCTGCCCCGATATTCCGCTGTCATGTGCCAGCGAGGACAGACAGACAATACGTACTGAGGGAATTAGAGGGTCAGCGTTGAGACTTTTTGGGTCCCAGACAGGGCAGCAATGAGCCACAGAGCAGTCATCCAAAGGTCAAGCCTCATCGCATGGATGTTCCAACAGGATCAGCTGGTCTCTAGTCCCTCACCACATGCCTTTTAACGCAGACTTTTACCATGTCGTGGTTGTCAGTTAGAGCATTACTTTTTAATGCTTTCAAAATGTAAACGGCCCAATGAACCTTTGTACTCCATGTTTTTATACTCCGTTAATCTCTTCATTTTTGTGCTCAACTGATTAAGTGTGTTTACATTTTTTGTGACATTTAAAAAGCCGCAAATCATCACATTTGAGGAGCTGGAGCCAGAACATGTTTAGCATTTTCGTTTTGTTATTGAAATAGTTCAAGCTCTTTCAGGCATCCCTGGTTCAAGGAATAAAAGCCCCATTCATTTTCTCCAAAGGCAATCTTACTGACTGACTTCTACTAGCTTGCATGGACATGAAACTCTCAAATATAACTCATCAGTCAAAAGATTAACCACTGCTTTAGATATCAAAGACTCCCAAGGTGCATTTTGGCAAGAAACTTCCTGCATAAAATTCAGTTACGTCTTCTGCTAAAGGCAGGTGGAAGCTAGAGACTACAGTGTTTAAAACAATCTACGGCTTAAATTCATTTACCTTTGGATTTTGGGTACATTTTGGATGAAATATAGAAAATATGTCACCACAAAGTCAACGCTGAGGTGTTTTGAATTTGCTTCTGCTATTATTCGACTTCTATATAGCAACACTGGCCGCAGTTTGTGTGCATTGCAGCATTAGGGGCCGTCCACCATGCCTAACCGACGGACAAAACCGGATTTCTAAGTTTTAAATAAAGTTTAAATAATTTAAACCAGTGGCCGTAACCTAAACCTATAGCATCGGAATACAGGATGGGGCAAAAACACTTCTGGAACCCTATTTTATTTTGTTGCTAGGTAACCATCTCAGAGTTCATCCTCCAGAAGCTTGTGTGTCATATCAAGCACTAACTACCCTAGAGCCGTAATCCTAAACTGATAGCGTGACCTAGCTTCAGTATTGTTGGTTTCCCTCTATGTAAACACTCTGCGTATACATCAATAATCCTGCTCATCTAAAGAGAAACCTTTTTGTTTGTCTCAACCACTTTAAATCCTTTCTCAACTTCAGAGTAAACAGACAAACCCCTGTGTATTCATTGTATACTGGATAGTGATTCTGATCCTAGTGCTGAAAGATTGCCACGTCCATGTTGAGCAAGATGTAACAGCACGTTGATCATGTAACTTGGCCTGACTGGCACGAGTGAAAGACAATTGGTGGGAAATGTTTTTTGGCTTGTTGCTGGAAGATTGTCGCGATGTCAGGGGAAACGGCAATATGCAAATGGAAGCAGGAAACCCATCAGCGTTATTTGCGTCTTCATCATCATCCCTGAGTTTATGATCTGCACACAGACGCACATGGAGAGATGTGTCAGTGGGAAATGAGGAATAGAGAGGCTGGGGTCACAGACGAGTTAAAGATAGAGGAGACAGGAGTGTGTGTTCATGTGTGTGTGTGTGTGTGTGTGTGTGTGTGTGTGTGTGCGTGTGTGTGTGAATGACAGAGAGAAAGAGAGAGAATGGAGGGAGGGTATATTTGGCCTTCATGCTGTCTTGCACAAATTTGTCGTTGCATGTTAGATGCTATGGAGCACTCTGCCTATGAATATCTGTAATGATCCCAGCAGGGGTTGTGTGTGTGTGAGTGAGTGCGTGTGTGTGCGCGCGCATGCGTCATGTGTGTGTATGTGTACTCTTATCTGAATGAGCTAGCAGTAATGAAGCATTGGACCTTGAACTAGAATGATTCAGGGCTTTTAATCTATTTCTTTTTCTCTCTCTCTGTTTCTTGTAATGAGGAAGCTGTAGAACTTTGACTTACACAGAGGACATCAAACATCATCCTATAGTTTTAGTTTAATTGCACATTTTTGTGAAATGGCTCCTTTAGATCATTTGTCTAAATATGCTGTTATGAATGAAACTGCAGCGTTCACTTGCTCCTAAATCGGTATTCTTGCCTAGCGGGTCTGAAAGCTCGGCACGTTTTAGCTAGGTTTAGCTGACTTCCATTTAGCTCAGCTGATCTTGGTACAGTTACAGTTCATAGTACTGTGTGCTGTAAGGCTCACCAGAACCATTAATTTTCTATGTTGAATAAACAGGACTGTATCTGTGAAGCCATTCTCAAAACAGCCTTAACCTTTTAGCTACCTCTGCATTCACCTGGTTGTGAACTGGTCTTCTCGGCTGAATCTATAAGAAGGAGATTCCTTGTTATACTACTTAGCATGGCTGTAAACATCTTAACTATGGTCACACAACAGGCAGCACAACATGAGCACCCCTCGGCTGATTATGTCATCTGTATCCATATTTTTTTCTGCCTTGGGGCGGAACAATGTTTGTCAAAGATCTTGATTGGGTCCCCAGCCGCCGCCACCCTTCCCTTCCTCCTCCTTGTCGTTGCTGCGCTGTTCCTTCCTGTTGTTGCTTGTTTAACCAGCTACATCCACTGTCTGCCCATTCAGGAGGCTGCCTTTTGTGCATAACACAAACATTACCAGTGACTCAGATCTCTAACCAGACAACAATGAAAAAACTAAACAAAAAAGGAAACCCCTATAGATAGACAACAGCACAAACAGCCTAAAAAATGATCTTAGTGTTGACACCTTTCTAGCAAAGTCTTAACAAAATTTGAACATTGCAGGCTTCTCAGATACATTATTTTTTGCGGGGTGGTTGCATTAGATTGCACTTTATTAGGCAGGACTGTATGGTATGGAGTTTATCCCTCTGTAATCTCTAAAAGAGAGTTTTAAAATGTGCAAACTTGAATATTTATTGTCTACTTTTACAAGTTTTCAGTGCGAAGTGCTGGATGTATTGTTGTTGTCTTTGTTGTTATTGTGTGTGCCTCATATCTCTGTAGAAAGAAGACACTAGTGCAATACAGTGAATACATGTTATGTTTACTATTATACACACTCTCTTAAAAGATTTTGTAAATGACTTTCATTGTATGTAAACCTGCATCTATTCCTGTAACTGCATGCTGCTTCATTCCTGAACAGGCCTAGAATATATATATATATATATATATGTGTGTGTGTGTGTGTGTGTGTGTGTGGCAGTAATACCCCTGGTTGTTTCTGTTCTGTGCCATCTGGTAAATTCCAGCACAGAGGGCATTTGAGAGCTTTGGGCTTGCCAGCAGTCTCTATCTATGTGTGTGTGTGTGTGTGTGTGTGTGTGTGTGTCTCACACACACAGACTTGCAGACACACATGCAGACACACATTTCTCTTCTAAAAACGGCAGCACGTGAGTTGTGACTGCAGGGCAGTACTCTTCGGAGGGAAGAGGGAAGAAAAGAAAGTGCAGCGTTGTGCATGTAACTGCTGTCTCCCAGCTGTTTTCTCCTCTCTGCTCTGATGTTGATTCTCTCATTCTGCTCTCTTTCTAACATGTTACATTAGGTTCTCTTTAAAATGCTAAGCCTAATGCTGAGGAAAAGGACAAAGATAGTAGTAGAAAGGGAATGCATTTTGGAATTCCTCAATGGGGTAAAAACCATCTACAAAAACACTTTTCAAGTGTCTTGAAAGGTTTTCTCAACTCACTGAGAGATGCGTACCCTTAATTTCAAGCTGAAATCATCAAAACTGAAGCTAAATTTTTACCTGTCAGCAGCAGTATTATATGCAGGATCATGACAGATGATAGCTAATTTCCATCGATGCCTTTACCAGTAGACAAAGAGGAAAGCCAGTACATTTTTGTTGATTTTAGAGCTGCTGTCCTAAACCTTCATTTTAGATGCACACGAGAAATACAGCAAAAAGCTTGTGCTCAGAAAGGACAACCTGAAAGGTTACAAATCAAGCTAATCCTGACTGCAGGGCATCAGCTACACACCGCTGGGGAGACCACCTAGGAAAGGTGGGGGTGGGGGTGTAGAGACAGAGGAGGGAGGGATGGGGGAAATGGGAAGGCAGAGGTCAACACAGAGTATGTAGTTCTCTTTCGGGAGGTGGAGAGGGGGAGAACAGCATGGGGATGCTTTACTTGGCTCCAGGGCTTTCACATAGCGGGGGGTCAGGAAAACACAGGGGAGGAAGTCACACTGGTGAGGCACCCCGTGATGGAAGTGAAGGAGAGTGAGAGCAGGAGGAGGAGCAGACAGGCCTGCTGCTGAGCAAATGGGAGGGCGAAGGAGGTGAATGACAGGAGGTCCTTTCATCAAAGCCCTCATCAGGGATCATCAACCCTCTGTGTGGTCCCTTCACACCAGCAGCATGCCGACATGTGGCATGTTGGCCTTTGTGTTTGTGTGACTGCTGGTAGCTGGTCTTTCCAGAGCCTGATCAAATACTTTTACTTTTACTGGAACGATTAATTCATCTTCCTGATGTATGTTGTTGCCATGGTGGCCCGCAAGGCTGAATACGCTATATACAGTACAAAGTAACAAACATTTGAATTGACTTCCACAGACCTTTTATATCTTTATGATAATGTTCTAAACAGTTTGTAAAAGGTTGTGTATGAACATTTACATTGACAGAAATCTGAAGGGTTATGGTTGGGTTATGCTAGAAAAGAACTAGAAGTTATAGAAATTCTGACGTTAGAAAAAGGTTTGAGCGGAGAGGTGTCTGAAGCTCTTCGACCTCCTGACAAGCATCTGATGAAGCATATACTTACAAACATAACTGGAACGTGGTTTGTATCCGGAGAAGCAGGGTGATGTTGTCAGCTGACAAACCGTCCCTAAACTGGAGCATGGGGAATTAAATCTCCCATGTTGGCAAACATCCGTCTTGCTGGAATCCTTATCAGCTCCAGAGGTGCTTTCTCTTGCTAACCTTCTGACTTCTTGGTCAACCAGAGAAAACATAATTTCATAACCTGTGTGATATCTTTTTTTCACTGTTTAGTACCCTGTTATCACACTTTCTATCTCAGCCCTTGACTTGTGTTTCACCGGGAGAGAGGGACGGACAGTCTAGACGCTGACAGAGGGATGAGAGGAGAATCGATTGAAGCATACAAGAGCAATTTCACGTCTCGACTCACAGCTTCAAAAGCGGCGTCCCGGCATTTTGAGCGTGCACGCAAATGTATGTGAATGTAAAACACCAAATGGTTTTAGTTTTTGAATTGTGGATACTCCAGTGAACTAAGTGGATTTCATCGCCCTGGTTCACCTTCAAGCTTCCTGTTCTCGCCGCCTCGCTCTGAACTTCATTGTTCCCTCTTTGAATCCTCTTTTGAGTCTCTTCCCGTTCCCTCTCGTGCTCTCTCCTTTCCCCCATCGGCCTCTCGTGCTCGCCTCCAAAAGTGTCAGCGTTTCCTTCGTCCTTCTATAGCATCAGACCTCGTCATCGCTCAGGGCTGTACAGTGCGAGTATTTCACTTGCGTGTGTGTGTGTGTGTGTGTGTGTGTGTGTGTGTGTGTGTGTGTGTGTGTGTGTGTGTGTGTGTGTGTGTGTGTGTGTGTGT
>JAVQJL010028958.1:0-17539 GCA_036024295.1 Nannoperca obscura
TCTCAGGATAAGTGCCAGGACACTGGAGAGCATCGCAATTTCATGTGGTTCCATCTGTTTGAACTCTGAGCAAAGCGAAAGAGGCGGGTCCGTTTCCAACCAGAAGCAAAAGAACTGAATGGCTGCACCATGATGTGTTCAAAAAAACTGATCCAAACGCCTGCTTGTGAGCTCAATAGGTTCAACAGTGTTTTGCGTGCAAACAGAGGCAGAGGAAGCCATATAATCAAAAATGATATGATTTGATACCCCCCCCCCCCCGCATCAGAAAATTGGTCCGTACTGAAATGCAATTTCAACAGTCAGAAATTCAAGCCGACCGCAGTAACTGTGCTCTATAAAAAAGGAAAAAACTCCAAACTTATAAGTGTGCAGAGATTTAGTGTTTGGGTGAAGTTTCCCTTTAAGATAAATGTGGCCGAGTTCCAACTTACCCTTATTTTTACTCGAGCTGCCTCCACTCCTCCTGGCTGTCCAGCAATGGACACCTGTTCACAATAAAAAAGTAACATGTAAATCAGTTAGCCAGTCCTAACCCAATCCAAGACAAATAATGGCTCAGATCATCGCATGCAGTTTCACTTAATTTCAATGTTAAAAGCAGAATCTATAAATATACATATATACATAAATAAACATTACAAAAACAGCCAAAGCTTCAACAGCCTCTCCTAAACTAAAACCTAATCCCTTTTTGTAACTTATTTCCAGGAAATGTTTTATATTCATGAACCACATCATTACACTTCCCATGAATCTAACAGTGTTTAGAAACATGGCCTCGACAATTAATGCAATTGGCCTCAAAAGTGACACAACCACCAACACAAGAGCCCAGATTAAGTTCATTTCCATAGAAATGAAAAAGGTGACACATTGTCTCATTAGAGTTCTCCTCTCACTTTTCCCTCTTTCCCAGGAAGAGGTGAAGCAAACCAACAACTGAACCTCTATTACTGCTCCAGAACAAATAAATACCAGTTTTTGGGGAGACGTTATTAAAAAGATTAAACAAACAAAAAGCAGGTCAGTCTGGTTTATCTCTGGCCCCCCATTACAAAACATACACGTACACACCCACACAGCAGTGTGGTGCTGTGCAGCAATTATATATTTATATGCAATTATATCAAAATGAAAACCACCGTTAAGCCTCATGTTGATTTTCAGTTATCTGTATTTGATTACGGACACCA
The DNA here is from genome assembly GCA_036024295.1 of Nannoperca obscura. Classification (NCBI taxonomy): domain Eukaryota; kingdom Metazoa; phylum Chordata; class Actinopteri; order Centrarchiformes; family Percichthyidae; genus Nannoperca; species Nannoperca obscura. Next base: position 1,197 of record JAVQJL010028958.1, read on the forward strand.
CTGCACTTGTCAAAATGCTTTCCATCTCAGAGGCACTGCTGCAGTCAGTACGGATTTGAAACCAGAAAAAGAGACAGCTTGAGGAGTCTGGGGCCCTTGCTACTTATCAGCCTGTACTTGCATCATCAGAGTAAGACTGGGAGGGGTTGAACAGTCAATGAGATAGAGCACTTTTAGCTAGTTGAATGGTCTACATAGTGTAGGTATACTGTACTATGCAAACTCCACAGATATACACGTTCATACACAGGTGCGCCTGGCAAAGATAAATATCTAATGCTGTGCCTGGTACATTTTAAATGGTATTTACAGCAGAATGCTACTGCTCTTCTGGTGAGTCCAGCCAAAACAAAACCACAGCCAACTCACCTGTTAAGAACCTTAAACCTAACACCCTAAGATACTACTGAAGAAAGTAAATCGTGGAGGGATGACAACTGTAAACACTCAAGGCAGCAGAAAGAAATACACCTGGCCTCAAAACCCAACCATAGTGCAATGGTGTGGTTCAAGAGATTAAAGCAAAATATTTGATGAGGCAAACGCTCCACCCATCTGTTTCTCCTGCACAGCGTTAATCCATGTTGTGGCCCCACAAACCTGGTTGCTTTTCTCTGCCTGGTTGTTTCTGTTAGAGTCTGGGAAATGGATGTGGCACCCCGTCTCCTCCATCACCCTCTTGATGTTGTTGCCACCTTTGCCAATAACGTGGGAGTGCTCTGTGTGGGAAACGTCCATCTTCAGAGTTACCCTGTTACTCTAATGAGCAGAAAAGAGAGGGCTGGTGTTAAATGATGATGGATAACACATGGAATAACTCAACGAGTGGAGCATGCCGTTATATGTGTATTGGAAAGAAAGATAGAAATTACAAAAAATATATATATTTTCATTCACTGCAGTCACTGCAAGTTGCACTGTCAAAAATATTGCTGTAGCTGCAACTGTCTTCCTCAAGTGGCTGGTGGGTAATGAAGCATCTAGTATATACCCTGAGGCATGAAAGTGTATTCATTATCACCACAGACAGCTTATTAAATTCACTATATAACCATCATCAGAGATCAAAATCAAATGTGTCACATTTTAATGTGTATAAACAAACACCAAAGAGACAAATTGCTCATCTGATTACAGATGCTGCATCACTGAAAAGCAAGCGCAGCATCGGTGCCCTTAATTCACCCTCTTTTAAACACTTTCACATGTTGCAGTCATTTAGAAAAGAGGCAAATGAGCAGCAAAATATGTAGTACATAAAAAAAAAGAAAAAGAATAATCAGATTATCAAATAACTGCTGCCAGACTAAAAATGGCCTTTTCGTGATAAAACCATATGAATTGCTTTAAACTTAGCCAATCATGTGTTGCTTTTTTGTCTGTGGCTCTTCAAAGTGTATGGATGATTGCCTGCCCCCAGGGGGTGCTACAGTGCAGTCGCCCAGGTACTGTCTTGTGTTGCCATGGCAATGAAGGCTGCATGCACACACTGCAATGTGCGACCAAAGCTCAGGATGACAGTAGCTGGCGAGATTAGTGCCAAGTTGCACAACAGTGCTGTGCGCAATCTGTCACTTGGACAGCAGGAGAGCTGAGGGCAAATACATTCAGTCCAGCTGAACACCAGGGAAGGGGAGAGAAAGAGACGCACACAACGAGCAAGAAAGAGGAGACGGGGAGAGAATTACACACATAGTCCATCTTCACTGTGATGAAGATGTTTACTGTACCTTTGTGTCAAGGACAGACATGATTCTGTCTTTGGCTTCCCTCACATTTTCCCGCTTCCCGCACACCTTGATGTGTGGATCTGCGGGGGGGGGGGGAAGAGAAACAATTAAAAGTGGGAGAGAAAAGAGCATATGTTTAACGTCTGTGCATGTTCAGTATGTGTGAGTGCGAGAGTGAGTGAGTCAGTGCTGACAAAGGGCAGAGATAGATTGGGGGAGCGGGACACAAGTTAAACCTATTTAATCAAACATGACACAGCAGTCTGCATATGTCAACAAATTATAGCGCGTCGGCTCTGCAACAGTAATTGCTGCTTTGATATCTGCCGAGTGTCATTTAAGTCTGCAAGCAACCACAGGGAGGGGGAGAGGGGGGCTGCAGCTCTGTGGAATTATACTCAGGCAATCCATCCGTCAGTAGAGCCTACAGAAACACTGTGAGCTGAAGAGAAGTGCTCTGTTGCAATTTAGCCTGAATAGAAGACGGAGACAGTCATGTGATGCTTGTCACAACATCATTCTCAGTCACTGTAGAAATATAAATATAATAAAAAAACGTTGTATAACTTTGTTGCACGTGATTCAGCGTGTCTATGCGTGGTCTTTAAACGGAACCAATGCTGCTGGTTCTCCGCCAAAAAATTCATACCACCCTGCAACAGAAACTGCAACATCCTAAAATATTCGCGTAGATACACAGAAGATCGTGCAAGTAAAGATCCTAATAGCTTGAGTAAACTGTGCTTACAAAGAACTCCTCGGCCTCTTTAATACTTCAGTTAAAATAACCAAACACTGCATACCTAAACCATTCAAAGCTAACACTTGTGTCTGTGTAGTGTTGGGTAAGCCTACATCTGGCTCTGCCACATGCCAGAACCGAGGAGAACGCAAATGTAAAAACACATGAACGCGCACGCACACACAAACTCAGAGCGCGCACACACTTTTGCTACACACCCATGGTCCATCGCCCCTGCGTTAACTGTACTGAACAGCAGGAAGTCAACTAAGCCCCCTTCCAGGAATACCCCTCCCCGTACACACACACTCTTACAGCTCAGATTTACAGTATAGCCTTCAGACGGGACTCGCTGAATCAAATATAATGTTCCAAAGTTGTTGGGACCTAAGAAAACACCAGTGATACATGTTTAAACTTTCAAGGAGCTTGGGAGTGACAACACCTTGAAAAACATGTTCAGAACATTTTTTTGTGATGACAAGGGAAGTTCCCAATTTACAGTTTCCGATGATGTACTACCAACATCACCTCACAAAAGCCAAACTACGACACTCTCCATGGAGTTGTGAGGAGAGCACATGATCTCAGTCAGTCAGCAGAACATGGGTTGAAATTCTGAATTGTGTTTGTTGAAAGTATCTGGAGGCACACACACACACACACACACACACACACACACAAAACAAAAGGCAAGCTACAGTTTGAGACGGAAAAACAAAGCAAAGGAAAACAAAGGAAAAATAACAGAGAGCGGTCAGAGACCTATCACAGTCTCGGGACCGGTTCCAGGACATTTTCGCATCACACAGCTGTAGCTGTGAACAATAGAAATCCCTCCACTTCCTCCTGTGACACCCATTGTGACCATTAGAGGGAGTATGGCTCTTCCAGTGTCCAACCTGCACAGCACATCTGGCAAACATTATCAGCCTAAACGAGTGTTGCAGTCGTGATGTAGAACACCCCCGCATTTTTGAAATGGAGTGTGCTGTATGCTCTTTTTATGATGGATTGCGGAATAAAAAACACCTTAAGTCTTAATTTGGCACACCCACAACATCTAGAAAAGCTAAGTAAAACAAGAGTAGAGCAGCAGCTGCAAAAAGTGAGCGTTTTCAGTCGCACAGATTTTACAGAGCTCCACTTGACAAAGAAACCTTTTGACCCGGAGCTCTGTACTGGCAAAGCTAAAGCATTTTTCCAGCTGAGAACTACATTCAAAAATACCACACAAATGAAGGGAATTAAATCCTTTTGGCTCTGCATTTCTCATTCAAAACATCTGCAGAAATGTTGAGACAGACAATTGGCAAGTAGAGTAGTATTAAGATATTTATCACATTTAAACAAAAGTAAAAATCAAGAGTTTTAGAAATTGAAAACAAAGACCATCTCTCAGTATTGACCATTCTGTCGCACAGTTCTGAAGTTCCAACGCAGACTGTCTGGTGTGTGCCTCCTGTATTAAATCCCCAACAGTGTGCTGATGATGGTTTGCCCGGGAGGCTAACAACTGGCCTTATCACGCTTACGCAGGTGGCAGGGAGAGCTGGGCTGCGGGTGATAAATGAAACATAGGAGCTGGCATTTTGATGGAGTGTGGCCGTGTTTGAGGAGAGGTTACAAACATACAAATTCCCCTCACATCTGCCTCTAACCCGCCGAGTGTAACCGATTCAAGACTGCACGAATGAAAAATTCCAGGAAGACAAGGAAACCTAAGAGCCTTAAGGAGTATAAGTTTAGAGTAGGATAAATCTAAACAATTTGTTACCCCGCACCAACAAAGCAGCTACGTCATCTGCTATTTTAAAAAGAGCAGAGCGAGCGGATTTTATGGTGGTCCAATGAAAAGTGATAAGGGACGAGGATGGCGTCTGAGGTTTTAACCACCAGGTGTTGCATCTTCAGTTCTCTAATATTCTCTATTTAGCCATCTTGCCCTTTTCCTTTTCCCTTTTTTTTTCTTTCAAACACACGGTCAGTTCCACATGTCTCTCCTCCCACACATGCCTTTGCTCCTAAGATAACTAAGTGATCATTCAGCATTCGTCCCCTCTGCTCCTCTCGGTGTGGACAAATCTGACAGGCTACAAATCATGGGTCAGAATTTTAAACATTCTCCCTTTGTAAACAGAACGTCATTCCCAGGTTGTGTTGGAGGCAGTGTTTTGTGAATGAACTGATGCTTGGGATGAGTGGATGGTTGTGTGTGAATGGATTGCGAGGAATTACAGTTGATTAGGTATCGAGAGGGGGAAAAATGTTTAAGATCCCGATGTAACTCTGCCAACTATTTTCTGTACAGAGTGAGAGAAGAAGTTACATAATGTCAGTGAATTCCACATCTGGCTTGAAGACGCACACTGCCAATTCTCCTGGGGACAACAAAGTAGGCACAGCTCCACCTATTCCCCAACCCCCTCCACTCAAATCCCGTCTCACCCCCTCTCGGAAGAGCTTTAAATAACCGTGATAATGTTTTATTGGTTACAGAGCACTGGAACAACTTGGCCAATAAATGCGTGGGCTTTAATACAAGTACCTCCCACTCCTCCGCCTCCACAGCGAAATCACAAATTCCTCAGTACAGATGAAGTTACTGGCTTGTGAGGAAAGGACAAGAAGCAACCTTTCACCTTTTCAAACTTCTTAACTCACTATTTAATTATGCATGCTAGTGCAACCTTGCAATACTTCCATCTTGTCCGTCCAAGTCCAATGAGTTTCCTGAGAACATGTTCATAATCATTAACCTATGTTGGGTGGAAACCTAACACAAGTATGTTAGTTAAGATTCACACATTGTTTAGTTTAGCCGTTTTGTTGATACGTAACTTAGAAAGCATTGCATCTCTGTAAGATGTAGTGAAAGGCACATTTAAGAAATGTCATGAGAACTTGTGCCTGACCTTATGCACTTTGATGCATGGCAAGTTAAATATGTATTTGACTTTAGATGCATACATTCTCTAGGCCCATCATTCACTAAAGTCACACAAGGCAAAAAGCAATGAAAACAGTACATTCATTAAATATAATCATCCAAATATAGGATTTAAAAGAAAAAAACAAAATCACCTTTTTTGGACTTGGCTCCAATTTTCAGTTTGGACGGCCAGGCTATCTGCGTTTGGGTCTCATCCATGATCTGGAAATAGAGTGAAGGAGGGCTGACATTAGCTTACAACAGATATCAGCATTGGCACATACTGTGTGTTGGCAGGCAAAAAACAAACAAAATACTAAATAATCTTGATTCTTCAGTCAATAGTTTTGTAGCAGCACGCACTGAACGACATTGATCACATCCCTTTTCAGCATGTTAGTTGGCAGAAGTACAAATTTTATATATATATATATAAACAGTATGTTTATCATAATTATTTCATACTTCAAGACCAGTATTGGTCACAAAAAACTAGTATCTATTTGGGCTCTAGTCAGTATGATAAACGACCTTTGTAGCATTTTGGTGTCTTTTAATGTGGTTTTGGCTTCGCTTGAAGTGTGGACAACTCCTCACTGCTTCTCCTGTACTAGCAAACATGAATAGTGTTGACTTTATAGACAAAAATTACAAAAAAAAGTGGGGGGAGATCATTAAAATGGAAAAAGTCCTCTTTATAGTTTATGGAAGCCAGATTGTGAGTCCAGTTTAAACATGTCTGGTGATATAAGCTCATGAAATTTCCAGACATTGCTTTGTTTCTGTTCAACACCCAAATCTACCCACCCTAACACCACCACCACCAAAAAAAGAAGAAGAAAAAAACGGAAAAAACATTGAGTACACTTGGCTTTGAAACACGTGAAAAACGCCAGCAACAATCTACGTGAGTGCCCTTTGACAAGTCTAGTCATCTGAGCCAGACACGTGTAAAAAGCGAACTGCTGGCGGTACAAAAAAAATAAAAATAAAAAGAGTAAGGAGCTGGTCAAGACGCTGTCATTGTTCCGATCAGGGGAAGTCTTTTACCCGACCTCCTGCTCGTCTTTTCAACCACAAGGAAGCTCACCTTGTGTGGCTTCCTGGCTAGAAATCCACAAACAAACCCCTTGAGAACTACCTGCCATGATGAGTGGTGAAAAAAAAAAAAACCAAGAGGGGAAAAAAAACTGTCAAACCTTCCAAAATATGAGACGCTGACATGCTGTCTCCTAATGGCTCTGTCCTCAATGTGCACTATCCTTGTTTTCACAAAGGTCCCGCAGTCTTTTGTTTGTTTTAATACTTTCCAGGGGTTTGTGTTTTCAGGGTGGAGAAGATATGAACTTCTCAAAGTTTCAGCCACGTGATCAAGCACCCGAGGACTGCTATAAGCTGTTGCGTGAGTAGCAGCCACCACTTAATGTTCCTTGGTGGTCCAGTGCATTAAACAATGGGCCACTTATTGTGACTCAAATGGGAGAGAGAAAGTGCATAAAGAGCCATCAGCGCCTCCCAATGAAGATAAGACGTTAGGCTTATTAGCACTGCTACAGCAATTCAGTCTTCAGCATTTTTCAAACTTCCTTTTACAAACATTTTCACATTATTAACAACAACAACAACAACAACAACAGCCTGTATTTCCAGGGGGACTGGTGCACAAATCAAAAAGGAAATGCCTGAAGTCCACCATATGCTATTCTGGAAGTATCATGTTCTGTTTGGCATCCTTTACAACAAATTCTGATTTTTCACTGCCAGTCTCACACACCTGTAAAAGACAGCTTTAAAAAGGCCCGATGTGTGCCTTTCTTTACTCTGCAGCTACAGGTAAAAAAGATAAAACAAGCCAGGTGTAACTTTCATTAAGCACCCTTCGATTGATCAATGCAAGCTGGGAGTTATTATTGAGGCTCTCTTTGTTGTAAATTCACAGCAGAAAATTAAGAACTCCTCTCAAAGGCGAGTTTGTCCGCTCTCTCGCAAAACAGGATCCTGCATTTCTCAGAAGTCATAAAGCAGATTGTTGTTAGCCAAGAAAATCATTGCAAAACACATTTGTACAGCAAAAGCGTCTTTATTGATGTTGTGTTACATTCTTTCGTCCTCTCTAAAGCTCTTGGCCCAAGTTACACATCTTTGGGCATTATCATCTAAAGGCAGAGAAACACTCCTCCAGTAATTCTCATGATTCCTCCTGCTTATGTCTCTACGTTTACGTCCAATTTCTACTGAATGAATCACGCAATACAAAAGGAATTTTATTATTCTTTTGTGCAATGAAGAATTTCTTTCAGTTGATCTCACTCAGCTATTTTTGTAAGGAAGTCTTCCGTGGTATCATTAAAGTGGGTGACTAGGCTGAAAACAGTTCCATCTTTGGCATCCAGGATGCTAATGATCTCCCACTAATGTCCTCCTACTGGCAACCTTCCCATCCCTCCTCTCTGCAATATTATCGCAAGTGCTGCAATAATGTTATCAGTATATTTACTCAGAATGGTTTTACACGCAATGAAATTTAGGCCTGAACCCAAAATCTGATGAGTTCTGTGGTACTGGGTTTCATACTAGCCCAAGGCACAAACGACTCTAATCTACAACATGACATCCTCCCACCGTCATCTGCTATATGTGAGAAAGGACAATAAATCACAAACACCCTGTGGCTGAATGAAAACATTTTCAACTGAAGTCACGTGTTCACAGTAACAGCTGGATGTATCATAACATTAAAAAGGACATTATGTCCCCATTGATGAGGATAAATTCCTTTACTTTTACCATTTCTTCTGCAACAATGACACGTGTGTCTGGATTTTGTCATGGAGGCATTCAATTTAAAACCACAAACTAAAGAAATATAACACTGCCGAAACCTCTCAGAGGTCACTGAAATTACAGTGGCAATGTTGGAGCAAATGAGTGATTGTGAGTTCCATATAAAATGTAATTCAAAAGTGTTGATTTACAATGTAAATGTCCTTTTCAGTCAGTCAGTTTTTTAGCAACTATGCAGAAATGTGCAATGCAGTAAAAGATAAAAATGACAAAAGTAACTGCAATACTTTCTTAAATGATCAAACTCTATGCCTCATCAACTTTTCCTCTAAAGGGCCTTGTTCAGAGAGACCTGTTTCCTGTCCAGTGTTGCTGTTCTTGGCAGCGTCCTGCAGATGGGACTGATTTGTCAGACCACACACCATTTTAAAGGGTGGATGGAGTTTATTTTTATGAAGGGGCTAGCAAATACCTCTCAAATGGGTCAAGATATTTGCACAAATTGAGTAACGTATACATTTCCACCCTTACTTCTCTGCCACCCCACCCTTTCTGAAATGAATAAATACATAAATGACTCTGGTTCTGATCAGTTTCATTGCACGACCTTGACACGATGATGGTTCCTAGAGGTTTGCAGCTGGTGTAAATGCAGACGTGTGCAGAGCTGTACGTGAAATCAAACAGGATATCATCAGGCAAATGTCCTTAAAGAGAGCACATGCGCTCAACACACGTGACTGTGTGTAGGTCTGTGTGTACGTACAGCACCAGCAGCAATCAACATGGCAGAAGCATGTTTCCTGCCCCGCACTGCAATGGTGCAGCTGTTGATTCAGCTGGAATGTGTGTTGGTGGGTGGGTGTGTGTGTGTGTGTGCTTGGGAGGGGGAAACCGAGGGCAGTTAGGGGGTGTAAAAAAGTTGTGAGCAGAGTTAAGAGACTGAGGGAACAGCAGAGCCCGAAGCTGACAGCATGGACTGAAGCATCACCCCGAGACTCTGCAGCCATAACAGGAGTTCATGTTAACAATCCGAGTGCTAACTCGCAGCTAAAGCCCCATTACACCTCAGGGCTAATACTAACATATGCATGGTTATGAAAGAGCAGCACACATTACAAGGAGGGCACTTCTGCAAAACCATTTTACTGTTGAAATGCATCGATATTACACGCCATAATGACGTAACTGAAGCTGTTTTTCATAGAAAGAAAAACAAAACAACTTTGTTTCTATACGTTTTGTCGGGACTCATACTGACTTAGTTATTTTAAAATCTCACAATTTTATGCCAAACAAATATTTGATCCCGAGTCTTAAGTTTTCTTAGTTCTCCTGTGTCAGCGCAGCAGAGTACAAGAAGCTTCAGTGCTATGAATCCAAGTGAAATGAATTACTCCTGGCCAGAGATCTGAGTGCACTGGCACTTCTACATCACGCCTGGCATCATTTACACAGCCACAACTCCTGGGAAGGAGAGATGGAAGGGGGATCAGAGATGAAGTTGCTAAGGGTTTAAAGGCATCTTCTCAACCTAAATCCACTCCAAGCTCGTGTGGTGCACAGTTATCGGCTCAAGCAGCCGAGCTTCGCGGCTCTTCGCTGTCCCACGGCCCGACTTCTGCACAGCTTTCCAAAACAGCTTTCTGGTCTGTGCCATGATTTGACACTCCAACAGTTCACAGTCCAAAGCTTTCACCGCACAACAGCGTATTGAACTGTTCACTGACGCGTGTTTTCTGGAAGATAATCAAGCACTTCATTTGCAGGAAAATCCCCGTTATACCAGACTGATAACAATGACACACCAGTGGTTTAATACAGTGCAAAGGCAAAATAAGAGGGACGAACAGGAGACCAAAAGAAAGAGGGACATGTAACTGGTGAGATTCCCCCATGTGAGCAGCAGGGACTTTGGGCTAATTTCCCACCTGTGGTCCCACTTTGTCTGCCATCCTTTTTACTTTTTTATTCACTACATGAAGAGGGTGGGGTGTTTGCGTTCTTTTTTTAAATAAAAAAAAATGTTGCTCTGGACTCAAAGGAAGTCCAGCAGACAGTGAGTAAGAGGGATTGATCAACCACAGCAAACGGGCCTGGGGAGAAAGTGCGGGGGCGGACCATTTTATGTTGCTCTCATCAGCAACTGAACTCTGAATCTCACTGCTGGGGCCACTACGGAACCTCACAAAGCCTAAGAACTAAAAGTGTGTGCGTCAACAATGACCATATGCTTCCTTACGTGACGGAGAGAGTTGCTACGCATGTACTTTATTAGTCTCACTGAGTGTGTGTGGTGTAGCCTAAGAGTTTCCATTTTGATCAACTTCAAGGTATTTCACACACCTCATCCATTTGCTTTCAACAATACCGTTTCACAGTCGCACTCTGTTTATTTTCCTGACGTTAACTGGGCATGTATGGTGATCACGCTATCAGAGGTTCAGAGTTATCCAAAAAGGAAACTCTGCAATAAAAACATGACTTTAGCACTCCTTTACTGCTCTGCGCCAGCGTGCCAACCCAAACAGCTGCACACTCATTTCTAATTGACAATACAACCTCTAGCAACCACCATTTTTTTTTTAAGGAGCCTTGACAATATTCGAGCCAGAGAATTCAGAAGATGTGGAACTGGCAATGTCAATACACCAGCAGCCGTACTTTGTCAGAATAGCTTTGTGGAGTGAGATAGACACCTACAGTGGATATATATACATAAACATTAGTTAAATCCAAACCAAAAGAAGTGGAGACAGAACGACAGAGTCCTTGTTAAAATTCCAAAGAGGGGAATCTTAAGGCGCCTGGTTTGCATTACTTGGGTTTCTTGAAAACTGCTTCAGGGACAGTTAAATTGCCTCCTTCTTTGACATTTAACTCAGCTTCCTAACCTCCAAAACCAAATATGGAAAATAGACAAAAGAGGAATGCTAAAACAAACCGCTGTCCATCATTTATTTCATTACAGCCCATTAACATACTATAGAGGGAGTTTAACATATTCAGGAAACTGGGTTTTAAACAAGAACGAATCCACTCGAGAGAATAAGAGAATCACACAATTAACAAGATATCCATGCGATTAGTCTGGTCTTGATTAATTTTGATACAAAATTCCCCCCCCCCCCACAAATTGGAGCAGATCAAGGTCATTTGTTTCCCAGTTCGTGAATACATTAACCATCTCAACTAATGTTAATGGTTGCTATGTCCCGTGAACTGTGTAATGAACAGGATTAGGTCTGGGCAATATGGCAAAACCTTTTATCGCATTTTTTATCATTCCCCCCCTTTTTCTGTTGAGCTTAAAACCCGTAAATTCAGAGCCTGAAAAATGACCATGAATTGTTTGATCTAAAAAACAGAGAATCTGGGGACATTTTCTACCATGTTTTATATCGTTTACATTTCTCAGTCAAAACTAGAATTAGTAGTAGAAATAAAACCTGGAGGAAAGTCAATGTAGCGTCACTAATGACTGTTTGGAAATGACTTCATTGTTAGAGACATGGAGGCTTTTATAGAAAAAAAAAGGAATGGTATGGAAGATCATTAATTAACTAAATGAACAATTTAAACTCAACAATAGCTCTTGTCACACACTTGATTGAGCAACGAGCGCCAGCGAGACATTGTGAGCAAGTTGCAATTTTAAAAAGGAATAAAAAAAAAACCCTACAAGACTATTTAAGATCACTGTTGCGGATCCTTGTTTCATCGCATGTAATTAAGCTTGAGAGAGCATTAACTAATTAAATCAGTGACACTGAAAAATCAATGAGGCAGTGGTGGCCGGGGAGGCCTTTGTTTAACCTCTTATTTTCAACTGGAGAGACGATCTGGTATATTATGGTACATTATGTAAGTGAGAAAGGCCCACAGTGTTGTGTCAGCTGTGTTATAGGATCAGAGCCCTGGAGCGACTTAATGTCGGTGTTGTTCCGTTGTTTCTGTTTGTTTTGATTTGTAATTACGAGTGACTGGAGGAGCACCTGACATCTGCTCCCTTACCGAGAGAGAAGCGCTGCTCCGTGCGCTCCAACACAACCCGAAGGCCAAGCAAACACTATCTAAGTGCAGACTACACGCTCACCTGCTGAAAGAAATCCTCCCCGCCGTTGACTCTCCCCTCAGAGGCAGCTAAAGTGAGACAGAGAAAGAGAAAAATAAATTCATAAAACCGCACTCAGTTTTAAATACACAATGTAACCTTAATGCAGCCAAATCACACACCGATTATCCGTCTCCTCCAAATGTTACGGTATCTTCGCTCAGAGGAGTGTTTATGGTGGATCTCCCTTTCTTTGGATATTGTGTTTGGCACGGCTACGGATACTGCTCATTTGCGGGACTGGAATAAAATGTTCCAAGTAATTTTCTATAATCCTAGAGCTTGGATACAGCTTCCGTGTAACAAATTGATGGATACAGTGAAAATATTTGGGCATTTTACAGTAGCTGTCAATGGAGGATTTCATACCACACTTGGGTCAACTGGTGTCTGGTTTCGCACTTCTTAAAAAGGCTTTCACACTTTTGAAATTTTTCTGTCAGCGTACTGTTCACTTCCCGGCCTTGGGGACTACCGTTTATGAAAGATTAAGAGCTGCAAAATTGAATGTCAGAAATCACCTGTAAACAAAAATAAGCACGTAGGAAAGCCCTGGTGTTTCAAAGTAGTTTTCCAGGCATGTGAAAATGCCAAGAAAAATCCCCTCTGCTGATACAGTAAGCTGGATAGAAAAAGAGGGCCAACCACCAAAGCTAGTCAGGCCTTTATTCGCTCCAACAACATCTGCAAGTTCTTCAAACTGTGGCAGCTCTGTTGACGCAAAATACATATCTGCTCTCCAAGGAGAATTCTCATGTTGCCCTGTCATTTGGGAGTACGGGGAAAGTTTAATGATGCATTTCAGCTGACGTGTCTGTGCAGATCTGGGTCAGGAGCAGCAGCGAGAGTCGATGTGGGTTATCCAGTTCAGTCATAAATGCTGACCTCGGAGCACCGACAATATTTATGTTATGATTAGAAATCCTGCTATGTTGTACCTGCAGGATACAATGTTTTTATTGCAAATTAAATGGTTGAATTATATCAAATTTAAAAGCAATTAAGGATTAGTGAATGGAACACAGTGGATTACGATTAGCCGACTAATCAATCAGTCAATCGACAGGAAATTTATCAGCAGCCATTTCTCACGTTTCAGCTTCTCAATTGTAATGATTTGCTGAAATTTTGGACTTACTTTCTGATTCTGACTACGCAAGAACATAAATGGCAAATCAATCAATGACGCTAATCATTATTTGCAGTCATACACGCTACACTGCAAAAAATGAAGCCTAAGAAATGAAACTAAAGAAACTTTTGTACTTTAGTTTTACTAAAATGATAGCCAAATGAAGGTTTTGTCCCCCAAACTGAAAATAATTAATGGCTGTAAGTACAACACACTGTATCATTAGTTGCAATGAAATTGTCGAGAATACGAGTCACAATTAAAAGCTAGCTGTGTTAGTCAACATTTCTTTAAACATAAAATCCATTCCCCTTAAAAACTACGTAATGCCTGCAGTGCACACAGTAATATATGATGATCCCCATGTGTAACCTGGGTGTGAAAGGCCTGGTTATGACCCCCCCCCCGCCCGATCAACACCACATTTCAAAGCACAAACACAGAAAATGAAAACCCTTCACTAAATGCAGATTGATTTTCAACCAGACCTGACATTATGGCCATTGGCGATGCCATAATGCCTACATCACGAGCATTTAATGAGTGTCCAGGCCACAGTTTATAAAGACATGGAGACTGGTCTGCCTTGGCTCAATGGATAAATCAATTTCAGATCAGATCAAACACTCCCCACTCCATTACATTTATAATAGATGAATTTTGGCTACTCGTTGGCTCATCATTCAAAACAGAATTTAAATAAAAAGGAAACCTTAGAAGGACGTTGATTAGAAACGGAAGGCCAACGTTGGGCAACACAATAGTTTAATAGCACTTCAGAGTCAGTTTTCATAAAAGCGGTCACAGAAATGAAAGAAATATTCCCACCACCAATTTTCAACTCATCCGTCTTTCTGATCCTGTTTATTCTACCGCATAGCCTCGGTTTAAACAAAACAATGTTCAAGTCAATACTTCACCAACAAAGTAAAGAAACAAACAATCCATTGAGCCACGACACATCCAATAAGTATGTTTTAATCACATCACCTGCTTTGTAAGTTGTCAAAAAGAAAACTCCTGTGACTCGTGACTCTAATGGAGGAGCAACATTAACAGATGGAAAGAGTCACAAATGGGGAAATAACAAAGTTGCTACAACAACATTAGATGCCTCTTTAGCTGCTTCAAGAGCCTCATATTTATAAAAAAAATAATAATAATAAAATGTACACTGTGGCTGATGCTCACTGCGATGTTACTGGTGTACAGCCAAATGCTGTGCATAAATAGTGCTGACAATGGAAATGGCATACAGCTAACCATAAAAACATGGTTTTTTCACTTTCAGACAAAATGTTCACATTTTTAAGATTGGGAATTTGAGCTGTGGAAAGTGGACAGGCATTTGTCATTATCTATGGCATTTATAGGATAACTAATCAAAAAATGACCAATAGATTAACTGACATTGAAAACAATTGTTCGTGGCAGCCCTAATCCAGCTTTGAGCTAGAATGGCAGGGAAAGTGCTCAGATATTAAGCAGCATAAAGTTATCCAAGATTATGAAAGGCCCTGTTACTGCAAGTGTTTCCAGTAAGAACTAAGACAAACAAAGAGGAATGCAGCAACATCCAACAGATGTCTAGTAGAGCAGGTCACCCTTTGTTTCTGTGGTCTCAGTAATATTCTGTCATTTAAACAAAAGTAAATCCCAAAAGGTAAAGTCTCTGTCAGTGGCAATTTAATGAGATATAAAAAACAGCATCCCCGGTCAGCCAATTAAAATGCCACTTACAAACATGTCCTCTCCATGGGGACAATAATACTATTCTCAGCAGCAATGCTGAACTTTGGATTCTAATTACATGTTTCACTTATTGATTTGTAAACTCACTGGATATGTAAAACAGGTCTCTTCATTATTCCCAGAGAAAACATTTACTGAAAAAGAGAAAAGGAAAACAACCTCTGCTGTACGTCTGCCTGAGTCATGGGGATGCTGTCAGGCCAAAGTGACAGATGTGCATGTGTACCTACCGCATCTGTGACGCTCAGCAAGGAAGTACAGCAATTAGGCTCAGTAATTACACAGCAAACACCACGAACTGGGTGCAGGTTGCATTGTCATTATACCAACATCTAATTACTAGTTCAATAACACTGTTAATTCAAATTCTATTTAAGGCACAAAAGAGCATTTGATGAAATGAAAAAAAAAAAAATTGTATGCACTCAGAATTACATGCACTCTCCTCTTCTCCTAGACACATATGCAACTAAAATTTTATTTAACATCAGCCTCTAGTCGGAGAGGCATGAGAGTCTTACATGTGTACATATCAAATTCCTTTGTACTCCAATCAGCCTATGAAGCCAACTGATGAATTAAAACAAACTATAAAACTGTGTTTGCTGTGGTACCATGTTGGCAGTATTATATTTTCAAATATTAACATTTAAAGGAAAAATTGTAACGTCACAGTCAAACAATATGGTCAAATGAGACCTAGTGACATGATTCAGAAAAAAAAAAAAAAAAGGCTTAAGAAAAACAATGCGTTTGGCTTTTAACCTTGTAACAAACAAAGATTACCACAAGCAGTACAACAGCATTTTTGGCATGCGAGCGCAGTGAGCTGAAAGGAATCCGATATGGAACATGAGTGAAAACATGAGCCACGTGTTGAGAGCAAAACATCCTGTTGTACACACCAGCCGTGGGAGTGACAGGAGGGGTACAGGAGGGCGTTCCATGAGTTCAGAAACATAACGATACAGAGGCAGATATTCTCATCCTACGCACCATTTGTACTAAATGTGCACTGTGCACATGAACTAGGGATGTCATTCAATTCAATTCAATTCAATTCAATTTTATTTATATAGCGCCATATCATAACAAAGTTATCTCAGGGCACTCAATCACATGGAGCCGGTCGAGACCAACTTCCACACACACAAAGA